>PISX010002436.1:0-161143 GCA_004024625.1 Mellivora capensis | reverse complement strand
TATTGGATAAGTAGTGACATATATAATATATATATGTTATAAGGAATATATATACATGTATATATATTCTATTGGATAAGTAGGGACATATATAATATATATATGTTATAAGGAATATATATACATGTATATATATTCTATTGGATAAGTAGGGACATATATAATATATATATGTTATAAGGAATATATATACATGTATATATATTCTATTGGATAAGTAGGGACATATATAATATATATATGTTATAAGGAATATATATACATGTATATATACTCTATTGGATAAGTAGGGACATATATAATATATATATGTTATAAGGAATATATATACTATAAGGAATTGACTCATGCACTTATGTGACCTGTTGTCTACAAACTGGGGACCCAGGAAAGCTGGTCATGTCATTCCAGCCCAAGTCCAAAGCCAGAGAATTAAGAGCACTGAGGGCAGAAGACCCACCATCTCAGCTCAACAGTCAGGCAGGGAGAGCTAATTTAACCCTGGCTTTTTTGTTCTATTTAGGCCCATAAAATATTGGATGTTGCCCACTCACACTGGGGAGGCACTCTGATTTTCTCAACACCCCCCAATTCAAATGCTAATCTTTTCCGGGAACACCTTCACAGACACACCCAGAAATAATGTTTAACCAGATATTTGGGCATCCCCGCCCATCAAACTGATACATAAAATTAACCATCACACTAATGTGTTTTTACCAGTTAGTCTTGTTCTTCTATTTGCCTTTCCCCTCTTCTTTTTTGTTTTCTTTCAGACTGATTAAGTTTTATTTTTTACTTTACAGGTTTGAAATGTATATCCTCTTTCTATTTAATGGTTATTGTTAACATTTTTAACAAGCTAAATTATATTAAAGCATGTTTAACTGAAACTCTAAAATTAATATCATTATTGTTCCTACAAAGACATAAAGGACCTTAGAATGTTTTAACTTCAGTCACTACTGTATCAGTTATTGCTGTGTAGCAAACCAGGCTAAAAAGTTAATGTTTTCTTTTTTTTAAGATTTTATTTATTTGAGAGAGAGAAAGCGCATGCAAGTGAGGGGGAGGGGCAGAGGGAGAGGGAGAAGAAGAAGCCCTCCATGTGGGGCTCAGGACCCCAGGACCTTGACATCATGACCTGAGCCCAAGTCAGACACTTAACCGACTGAGGCACCCCTAAAACTGAGTGGTTTTAAACAACAGCTATGTATGGTTCCTCATGAACCTGCAGGTCAGCTGGATGGTGCTGCTGCTGTGATCTCAGCTGGGATGGGTCCTGTGTCTCTAGTCGGGGTGGGTCGGCTGAGGCAGGCTGGCGGAGGATGGCCTTGGATGGAATGGCTCTCCTCTCCTCCCTGCTATTCCAGTGGGCTAGCTCAGACATGCTTCCCTGGCGGCAGTGGCCCAAGAGAATAGAAAGAAGCATCCAAGGCCATTTGAAGCCTCAGCTCTAATCTAGCACACCCGAACTTTCATCACATACCATTGGCCAAAGCAAGTCACAAGGCCAGCCTCGATTCACGAGGTGGGAAAGACTCCACCTCGGTACTAAAGAGCTGTACAATCACATCACAGAAGTTGTGGACCCAGGGAGGGGAGAAGAACTGGGTCAGTGTTTCCAACAGATAGACCACTGCTCCCCCTCCCACCATCTTACGTAGTGTAAGTGCTAACATTGTCATTGTTGAGATTCACCCAAACGACTCTTCCTTCTTGCTTTGCAGAAGAACTTCCTTCTGGAGAGCTATGCTTTCTTTCTTTCTTTTTTTTTTTTTTTAAGATTTTATTATTTATTTGACAGAGATCACAAGTAGGCAGAGAAGCAGGCAGAGAGAGAGGAGAAAGCAGGCTCCCTGCTGAGCAGAGAGCCCAATGTGGGGCTCGATGACCTGAGCCACAGGCAGAGGCTTTAACCCACTGAGCCACCCAGGCGCCCCCATCTATCCTTTCTTTCTGAATGAGATCTTTAAGAGGTTACTCTGGCGAGAACCTGCTGATAGTAAAATGTCAGTTTGTTGACTGATGTCTTTATTTTTGATGTCTATTTTCACCGGGTAAAGAATCCTAGACTGGCTCTAGTTTTTCTCTCAGAACTGTAAAGATACTGTTCTACTCTAATCTGGCCCGGTTTCTCATGGTTTCATAATCATGAGTTATGAGCCTAAATGTTATTGACCTTACTCTGTGGGAATACTGAAAAATGTGTGGTGGGGTGTTTCTCCAGAGAACTGAACATACATATATATCCATTTCGTCGACTGAGATTTCCTGGGACATGCAGAAAATATTAGCTCAAATGCCAAGCCCTCCTGGTATAGGTCTGTGATTATGATTTCCTAGAGGAAGATCACCCAACCCCAACTTCCATGACCAGGTTTGGGGATTGCTTGTGTAAATGTCCCTGTGAACTCCCCTTTTTGGTGGTTGGATTTATTTTCTGCCTCCTTTTCACAAAGGGTCTCAGTCACATGTGGTGTCCTAGGTCTAACTCACCACCCTGCTCTGGGCCAAGTCCTTGTCTCCCAGCCTCCGGTGGGTCTTGAATCCCCAAATTCCAGCTTGTTAAGATTAGCATGCAAGGCAGAAATTTTCTGGTTTCTTTTGTCCTTAGAAATGGCTGTATTTTAGGGGTGCCTGGTGGCTCAGTCAAGCATCCAACTCTTGGTTTCAGTTCAGGTCCTGATCTCAGGGTGGTGAGATCGGGCCCCACACTCAGCCCAGAGTTGGCCTGAGGATTCTCTCCCTCTCTTTCTGCACCTCTCACTCTCTCTTTAACTAACTAACTAACTAACTAAATAAATAAATAAATAAATAAATGTGAAAAGAAAATAAATGGCAGTATTTTATTAACCTAATGAATTTTACAATGAAACAACAGCAGGAAGGAAGCTGAAGATCCTCCCTCCTTTCCTCCCTTCCTTCTCCTCCTCTTTCTTTTCCTTCTACCACATTTGCTTTGTCTATATGTTTTCCTCTCTGAACTATTTGAAACTAAATTGCCTACACTGTGGCATTTCGTCCTGACATCATATGTTTTGTAAGAATTTGTATCAGTTTGCATTTTGTATGAGCAAGTACATTCTCCAACAGAAGCACAAAGCCATCATTCAAATCAAGAAGTGTAATGTTTATTCAATAATATAAAAAAGAGAGCCAGTTTTAACTTATCCACACTTATCCCAAAATGTCATTTACAGTCCCACTGCCCAGTTTC
Source organism: Mellivora capensis (assembly GCA_004024625.1). Classification (NCBI taxonomy): domain Eukaryota; kingdom Metazoa; phylum Chordata; class Mammalia; order Carnivora; family Mustelidae; genus Mellivora; species Mellivora capensis. Next base: position 157,923 of record PISX010002436.1, on the reverse strand, counting down.
CAATCAATGACGGCACGTTACAATGTTTGTCCTGCCTCTCTAGTCTTCTTCAGTCTAGAATGGTCTTTCTTCCTCTCTAGTCTTTCATGCCATTAACATTTCGAGAAGTCCAGGCCAGTTGTTTTGTGAAATGTCCCACAGTCCATATTTTTTTATTACTTTCTCATGATTAGATTCAGATTAAGCATTTTTGGCAAGAAATCTACACAGATGTTGTGTATCTTCAAGTCACATTGAGAGACTCAAGATGCCTGTTCCTCCTGTTATTCCTAATGCTAAATTTGATTACTTTGTTTAGGTGTGGTCCAAATTCCTTCATTGTAATTAATAATCTCTCCTTTGGGACTTAATAAGTAAGTCCTTATGGATACTTTGTTTCCCAGCAACAACCTTCCCCCAGTGTTTTTGGACTCATTGACGATCCCTGCCTGAATCAACGATTAGTGCTTAGAGAATCATATTTTTCTAACTCTATCATTCCTTCTACATCGAGTAGCTAGCATCCTTACAAAAAGAACAGCTTTCCATCACCACGTCCCACACTGTTTTTGTAATATCACTGTGGGTTCATTAATTTCTTTTTCAATTTTTATTTTAATTGAGGTTAAACATTCCTAACATGTATAAATCTTCAGTATACAGCTTGATGAACTTTTACATAAGCATCAACCCACGTAGCCACCAACAAATTTTAGGTCAGGATACAGAACATTTCCATTATTCCTGAAGGCTCCCCCTTGCCTCTTTCCAGTCAATCCACCCCTCCCCACCTCATCTTCCCAGCCTGTCACCTTCCTGTCCCCCAAGATAATTACTGTTTTGGTTTCTACTATGCTGGACTAGTTTTACCTATTTTTGATCACCATTAAAAAATCATATAGTGGGGTGCCTGGGTGGCTCAGTGGGTTAAAGCCTCTGCTTTCAGCTCAGGTCATGATCCCAGGGTCCTGGGATCAAGCCCCACATCGGGCTCTCTGCTCCGCGGGGAGCCTGCTTCCTCCTCTCTCTCCCTGCCTGCCTCTCTTGCCTACTTGTAATCTCTGTCTGTCAAATAAATAAATAAAATCTTTTAAAAAATCATATAGTATTAGGCCACCTCGGTGGTTCAGTTGGTTAGGTGTCTGACTCTTGGTTTTTGGCTCAGGTATGATCTCAGGGTCATGAGATCAAGCCCCATGTTGGGTTTCCTGCTCAGCGTGGCATCTGCTTGAGTGTGTCTCCCTCTCTTCCTCTTCCCTTCCCCGCCTTTGCGTATGCTTACTCTCGCTCTTGCTCTCTCACTGAAATAAACACATAAATCTTTTTAAAAAATCATATAGTATGTACTTTTTTGTTATCTGGCTTCCTCACTCCACATTTTGTGTAATTCAACTATCTTGCATGTGTTTTGTTCTTTTTCACAGATGGTGTAGTATTCCGTTGTATGACTATGTGGCCGTTTATCCATCCTACCATTGATGGATTTTTGAGTTGTTTCCAGTTTGGGGCTATTATGAGTATAACTGTTATACACATTCCTGGTAGACATATGTTTTTCTCTTGGATATATATGTTTAGGAGTAAAATTCCTGGGTCATGCAACCCGGAAATGTTTAATATTAGAAGATAATGTCAAACGGTTTCCAAAGGATTTTAGCAATTAACAAAACCCCTATCAGCAAAGTATGAGAGTTCCAGTTTTTCAACACTTTGTAACTTTAGATTTTAACTGCCTGGTTAGTCATCTCTCACAGTTGTTTTAATTTTCATTTTTCTGATAATTAATGATATTGATCACTCTTTTGAATGCTAATAGGACATTTGGATATCTACTTTTTTAAAAAGATTTTATTTATTTATTTATTTATTTATTTGACAGAGAGATCACAAGTAGGCAGAGAGGCCGGCAGAGAGAGGGGAGGGAAGCAGGCTCCCTGCTGAGCAGAGAGCCTGATGCGGGGGCTTGATCCCAGGACCCTGAGATCATGACCCGAGCTGAAGGCAGAGGCTTAACCCACTGAGCCACTCAGGTGCCCCGATATCTACTTTTTAAAAATGGCTAGGCAAGTCTTTTGTCCATTTAAAAGAATTTTTTGATTCATATGTGGGAATTCTTGATATGTTCTTGACATGAGTCCTTTGTTAGATATCTATACTGAGAGTCTTATCTCCCATTATTTTGTTAGAACAAAATGAAGAAAGTGGGAGCCTTCATGCTGGCCCCTCTATCCTTTGAGTATACACCCCATCTTTTTTTTTTTTTTTAAGAGAAAGAGAGAGCACTTGTACACACATGACGGGAGGGAGGGGCAGAAGATCAGGGAGAGAGAGAATCCTAAGCAGGCTGGGCGCTGAGCCAGACAAGGGCTTCCATCCCACAGCCCCGAGGCAATGACATGAGCTGAAATCAAGAGTTGGATGCTTAATGGACCGAGCCACCCAGGTGACATAATAGTTCATATGAAGGCTTCTTCTCCTTGTTTTCCTGCTCAGGTAGAATTGGACTTCTCCAGACTTTAGAAATAAAAGGAATACTGCAGGCAGGAAGGCAAAAATTCTACCACCATATTGGAAAATGATTTGGCAGTTTCTTACAAAGGTAAACAAACATATACCTACCCATTGACCCAGAAACCTGACTCTTGAATATCTGCCCAAGAGGTAACTTTGTTTATGAAAAAAGTCACACAGAATGTTCCTAGTACATATTACTACTCTTGGACACAGCCCAGATGTCCCTCAGCAGCTTAGCAGAAAGACAAATTATGGCATATCCATACAATGGACTATCACTCCACAATAAACAGAATGAGCTCCTGATACATGGATGAATTTCAAAAACAACACGTGGAGTGAAAGAAGTCAGAACACTACAGTACACACTACATGATTCTGTTTACATGAAACTCTAAAAAAGATAAAACTGATCTCAAGTGACAGAAATTAGAAGACTCACTGGCTGGGGAGGGACACAGGGATATGTTCTAGGGTGACGACAATGCTCCTTATGGTACAGATTACACAAGTGTTATCTGTCTGTTAAAATGGTATGGTTAAGACATATGTGTGCAATGCATATAAAATTGTCTCAAATGTGTGACTCATGTCTCTGGATTTAAAAAGAAAAAGGAATGGAAGGAAATACTAACTGCCTGGCAAAGACTTAGAGTTATCTGAGCAGATCATATTAATTAAACTTCAGAGGAACACTCGGTGAAAGGGCGGGGGCAGGAAAGCTGGGCTGAGTTGTTAGAGCTGTCCAGGAGCTCCGCCTTCTGCTTATTGCTTTGAGAGATTTATTGGTCTTTTAAGAACTGCCCTGCAGAGTGCCGGGGTGGCTCAGTTAACGGTTAAGCGACTGCCTTTGGCTCAGGTCATGATCCTGGAGTCCCATATCAGGCTTCTAGCTCCATGGGTAGTCTGCTTCTCCGTTTGATCTTCTCCCCTCTGATGCTCTCTCTCACTCACTCACTCACTCAAATAAATAAATAAAATCTAAAAAAAAAAAAAAAAAAAAGAACTGCCCTGCAGTTCTCTTTGTCTTCACCAGGTGGCAGTGTTGCACCAGCCGCCAGGTGCCTAGGAGGCGTCTGATCGCTAGAGACACCCCCGCTCTCTCCCCAGCTACTAAAGAGCACCCATTTCCTTATGTCATCATCATAATCCACTTTTAAACAGATGATATTACTCATCTCGATTACCTATTTAATTCACCAGCCTTGGCTGAAAACGAGTTTTATCTTTTTCCAAAAACCAGTGTCTAGAGTGCAAATGTGCCCCCACCGCAGGTATTGGAGAGAACATACTTAAGGCCTGTTGAAAGCTGGGGTGAAGAAGAGCTCCCCCCCATACTGAGATGTCATCTCCCGGACTGGCTGACTTGTGACATAGTCCTTTTGGAGGAGCCTGGAAAGTCTGCATGATTTCCCTCCAAAGCTTCCTCCTTCGTGGGGCCCTGTCACCATGATTCTCAATGTATGAATGAGGTTCCACTGGTAATTACTACCATTTGTTGAGACTTTGCCATGTGGCAGAAACTATTCTTTTTTTTTTTTTTTTTAAGATTTTATTTATTTATTTGACAGAGATCACAAGTAGGCAGAGAGGCAGGCAGAGAGAGACAGAGAGAGTGAAGCAGGCTCCCGGCTGAGCAGATAGCCCGACGCGGGACTCGATCCCAGGACGCCGGGATCATGACCTGAGCTGAAGGCAGCGGCCTAACCACTGAGCCACCCAGGTGCCCGGCAGAAACTATTCTAAGTGCTGAATATTCATATCATTTCCGCTGTGGGAAGTAGGGACTATTAACACACTGATTTTCAAGTGAAGAAACAGATTAAAAGGTGTTCTTGGGACACCTAGGTGGTTCAGTGGGTTGGGTGTCTTGGCTCTGGTCATGATCTCAGAGTCTTAGGATCAAGCCCCACAGCAGGCTCCCTGCTCCGCAGGGAGTCTGCTGCTCCCCCTCCCTCTGCCTGCTGCTCCCCCTGCTTGTGCTTTCTCTCTCTGTGTGTCAAATAAATGAATAAAATCTTTAAAAAAAAACAACAGATAAAAAGGTGTTCTCTGATGTCCCAGGGCTAGTGAAAATGGTGCTGGGCATGACTCTGGTAGGGGATGCCAGGGCATTAACTGGATTCAGACTCATCTGGTCTAGTGGCTGAGTAAAACCATAGGAGACAGGTTTTGGCTGACATTTCCAGGATGGTATTTTGCTTTTCTTCTCTTCAAAACTCCGGAATGACTTCACTCTGGGAGCTTTTGGACTCCGTGCTCCCTGCCTGGTCCCCAGTTTGGTCTAGGTCCTTGGTTCCAGCTTCTTCCCTTAGCCTTGTGGGTCTCAGTACATCCCATGGGTTTGCTGACGTTTGGTCCAGAACCTTCGGCAGGTCTGCCGCAAAAGAGAGGCTGGTCTCGATAGAAGCCTTGTCTATGGAGAAAAAACAAGAAAAAGGATTTTATTTTCTTGTCATCGCTTAGCACATCTTTGTACCCTGGTCCTTTCAATAGCTCCTACTGATTTAGGCTTGCTCCTTTTTTAAGCAAAGAGTCGGAGAAATAGTCTTCCATTCACCCGTGGTTCCAACACAGTAGTGGCTACATCATGGGCTCTCCAGGAAGGTTTGCGGATTGAATGGTCTTTTGAATTCTTGGCAAAATTCACCTGAAATTATTTTTACCTCTAATTTCAGTTTGCCTCATTAGGCGGGATGTCCTGTTCTCTGCTGCACTAATTGTTTTGGAAAAGATGCACTTTGCCCAAGGACAACTTCAAGTCACATTCAGACCCTTTCTGTTTCCAGAAGTCCTCCTTTGTCCAGGGTTTCTAATAAGGGCTCCAAATTATAAATCTTTGTTTCAGCTTTACACACACACACACACACACACACACATACACAAAGGGTTTTAATATTTCCTTTCCCTTTCAATAAACACATTTCCTCAGCTCCGACAGGCTGCTGTAGCCGACACCTGGACAGGATGGGGAGCCCACACACTGGCTTGTGTCCCAGTCGTTCCAGGCCTAGAAAGCTGTGGCCACAGAAATGGCCAGAGGCCTCAGGATGGGGAAGCAGATCATGATCTTCGGTGGGGAGATGGCTCTGACCCTGGCTTATCAGATGAGGAGAGGGTGCCCTGGGGGAGGTGCCGAGGGAGTCTTTGGGACCCCCAAAAAAGAGCCTGCCCTGAGCTCTTCCAGGGATGTAGTCCTACTTCTCAGAAACCCAAGTCTAGCCGAGAAGCGAACAGAAACAATTACACTCCAGAGGAGAGGTGTGGCCGTGGAGACAGCTCCTTAGGCCTCTGACCCCCGGCAGGCCCGAGGGCTCTCAGGAAGGCCCTGCTGGGTGGCGCCGGGGGCGGCTTGCCTGCAGAGAGCCACAGGAGGACACTGGGGTCGGCACACAGCACGTTCAGTGGCGGAGAGATAGAAGCACGACAGACTGGCCTGTTGGGGCAGAGCGGCCTTCACAGTGGCTGTGCTTGGGGATGGAGGGGTGTGGCAGATGTCGCTGGCGGGAACAGTTGGCTGTGGGAGGGTTAGCCCCACGTGAAAACGCTGGAAGGGACCTGGTCCACGTGGTGGCTGCATTTAGTTAGGAGGGTTTAGGCTAGGTTTCAGGAACTGAGTAACTACAGATCTCAGGACCTAATCCAACAAGGAGTTATTTTTCCCTTGGGTCCATGTGCGGTGCTGGCTGGGGTTCGCGTGAATGTGGGGGTGGGGAGGGGGAGGGGTGCTGGGTTTGGCAGCTCTGCCAACGTCCAGGGATCCAGGCTGTGGGAGGCATCACCGTCCTGTAAGGTCCCCACCCCGCTGTGCAGTTTCAGCTGCCCCACGCCGGGAGCAGAGTCCTGGGACCCCACACCGGCTTTTGCTCTGCTTTATTGGGGACCTTGGGGAGCAACTCACTTTCCCTCCACTGACAGCCTGTTCAGCAGGATTGGTCCCAACCCCGCTGCACGGGAGGCCGGGAAGGCAGTCTTCCTCAGCCTGGGGTGAACACCAAACGCTGCCTTTGCCCTCGCAGGCAGCCCAGGCTGGGGACAGGACTTCGTTAGGGGGCAGGGATAGCCCTGAGGTATTTTAAGTAGGGGAGTGTGAGGGCCAGGGGGCCTCGCCTGGGGACCACCACGTTCATAGGGACCGGCAGTCCACTGCCTTCGGCTGCTGTGGAGCTGCGGGCAGGCCCGGGGCTGCTGCGAGATCTCAAGGATTTTTTGCCAGAGAGTCAGAAGAGGGGATTCCGGCTATGCCCGACCCAGAGCAGAAACCACGTCCCTCTGCAAGTTTTCGGGGTGCTCTGGGCTGCCTGACGTCTGGACAACAAGAGTTACTTGAGCCATCTTGTCAGAACTTCAGTTTGGAGAAAGGTGGAGCCCTGGAGTCTGGACCCTGGAAGGCCGGGATCCTGCTGCTTCTGGGGCTCCTCCTGCCTGCTCTTGATGGCTTGCCTGCCCAGACTTGCTTTCGTTCACCTGCCTCAGTCCTTGCGGTATCTGCACTCACCTGGGTCTCCCCTGTGACTCTCATTCCTGCTGCGCCCAGCCCACGGCCTGCCTCCCGCTGACTTTGAAGTAAGTCTGTACCTGGACTCAGCGCTCCCTGCCTGGTCCCTGATTTGGTCTAGGCCTTGGGTTCCAGCTTCTTCCCTTCGCCTTCCCCTCCTGCTCCATCCTGCTGACGCCCATAGCACACACACCCCCGCCCCCCAGGCACGCTTCCTTCCGAAGGGACAAGCCTGAATTTGGACCTGGTGCCTTCTTTGCCCCAGTGTAGGCTTGGCCTAGCCTGGCCAGTGAAGGGCTCTGCTTTCTAGATGCAGGAATTTATCCTACAGGTCTCCCCAGTGGGCCATGGGATTCACCCTCGTTGCCCCCCTCCATCAAAGCCTTGATGTTTTCAGTCGCTTGGGTTTCATCCTCTGACCCTCTGTGGATAATTTCTTCAGTCCTCTATAATTTGGTCTTAGAATACTTCCGCTCCTTTGGGGCTAGGAGAGTAGAACACACATGTATTGGGCTGCGAGAGGTAACACATTTTCCTGTAGGTTAAAGGTAAAGAGCTGCCCCTCCTGAACTGTGCTCTGAGAAAAAAGGCATCTGTAGTCAAATGCGCTTGGGATAGCCAAGCGTGGCAGTGACAGCTGGATCCACCCAATGTCCCACTCCCATTCTTTCTAAGCCACAGAACAATGGCCTTATTCCAGGCAGCAGAGCCCCCAGCCCAGAGAGCATGCTTCCCAGCCCCGCTGGAGCTCGGTGTGGCCTTATGATCAATCTCTGGGCAATGAAATGTATATTCAAGGTCTGGGAGTGACTTCTGGGAAGGCTGCTTAGAGGAAGATGCCCCAGCCTGAAGGATTATCAATCCCTCCTGGCCATCTCCAGCCTGGAATGCGAATGTGATGGCTGGAACTCCAGCTGCCATCTGTTCCATGAAGCGATCCCAAAGTTAGAAACAGAGAAGGAGACTGTGTTATTGTTGCTTCATGGATCTGCCAGGTTAGCCCCGAACGGCCAGCCTCCAGTCCCATTTCATGAGAGAAAGCCCACGGATAGGTTGGATTTTCTGACCTACTCAGCTGAATCTAAACCTAACAGATACACCTGACATAGAAAAAAAAATTAACTAGCAAATTAAAGACAGTGGGAAGTTCTACTGAAAAGACTGCTCTGATAGGCAGAATTCCCAGGATGTCCCCTGAAGATTCTTGTCCCTTGGCTGTGCAGTTAAACGGTATTCTAGGAGTTGCTGTGATGGGACTTTGCAGATGTAATTAAGGTTATTCATCAGCTGGCTTTCAGATAGATAGGCCCGCTGTGAGTCCCTAATCACAGACTAGGGAGCAGAAGAGGCAGCGAAAGAGCAGAGAGACAAGGTGGAAGAGACCAGAGGAAAGCAACACAGAGGGGCATCAGCAGGATTCCAAGTGTGAGAAGGACTGGATGCACAGTTGCTGGCCAAGGGAGCTGAGAGCCGCTTCTAAGAGCCAAGGGTGGTCCCCAGCTGACAGCCAACAAGAAAACGAAACCCCAGTTTGAGGCACTGCTCGCTCTCTGCTCTGGTTAGAAGTCCATGTTCCCCTGCCATTTGCAATGAAAAGGCACAGCTGCTGACATTCACAGTCTTTCAAAGGCACCGTTCCATTGTCAACCGTTTTAGACATCACTGCTCTGATGTGCTGTGCGCCCGGAGGCGGTCTCCCTGTCCCCGCTGCACTGAGCCACCCTGGGACGCGGCTGGAGGCAACGCTCTTCTACCCAATATTTGCACATCACTGTGGCTCTCTCCTTGCTTCACCGGGACTTCCTCCTCCCCTTGCCAGTGCATTTCGAAGGCACAGCTGCAATGTCCTCTCCGTTTGGTGGCACGGCTTTACTCCCTCTGCATTTCAGTGGCACAGCCCTGCCCCCATCATCTTCTTGATTTTGAAGATCTTCCTTCACTGCTGCATTGGAAGAATAGGAGAAAGGTGGGAACCTCACTGTTCTGGTCACTGACTTCCTCTGTTTTCCTGCCAACTCGTTAGCCCATCCCTGAGTGCTCCCTTGTGGCCTCCCTAGGGACCCACAGAACCCCAGAGGCTGCCCAGACCCAGTCAGGGAGTTTTCAACATCTTCAAACATTCTGGGAACAGGTGTGAGTCCCCCAGGCCCAGCTACTCACAACTAACTGAAGGCTTCCCAAAAGGTGCCTCTGGGGCTTTTCTGGGACCACGCTCTCTCCCTGTGACCCACTGCTTCCTGCCCATACCCCAAGAACAGTTGAGGGACCCAGTTCTCTCCCTACACCTCCTTCTCATGCACAGCAGCCCCCAGACCTGTGTTGGTCTGGTCCCCCAAAGCCTGGAGCAGAGACACCTGCCTACTGTGGGTGGGAAAGGAGGGGGTAGGGATGGGCACAGGCAGGAAGGGAATCCTGACGCCCTATTCCACATCCCTGCAGGAAACTTGAGGAGTGTGTGAGGCGGGGGTGCCCCTCTCCTTTGGGATAATCGCTGCTTTCCTGGAGCGGGGCTGGGTCTGCCCATGGCATTGGCTCTCGGTCCACCTGGCCCATCAGAGCTCACAAAACCTGCCAGTACGAGAAACTTGCCCCTGGAGAGTCACAGTGAGTGGGGAGCAGCCCGGGCATCTGCGGGTGGTTTTGTGGGCAGCTGAATTAGGACTCCCCAGCTGCCAGTGGTGTGGGAGGCCGTCATCTCTGCTCTTGCCCTGTTGTCCTTACTGGCTGAGCAGCAAATTTTGTCTCAAACGACAGTTCCCTTACAGTTCCCTAAAGACCTATTCTCCAAACTGAAGGTTTAACAGAAGAGAAGGCCTCCTGTGGGAATGAGTAGTTTTGCCATGGTCCCCATTCCTCAAAAGCTGGCTTTTCTTTGGGTCAAGGTATGTCCTTCAGAAGCCCCTCCCACCATTTTATGATGCTTCCCTGTGTCTTAGGGACAGAGACCGGTGTGTAACTCACACCCCTGGGGGCGTCCCGCCTAGGGGAGCATGTCTACATTTAATAGTTTGGCCTACATGTGTTTCCATAGCAGTATTTGTGCATTGGATAAATGCACTATGTGACATCTCGCATGAAATTCAACCTTCTCTAATGAGATGGGGGTAAGGGTGGCTTTCTTATTACAGGTCACCCAGAGAGCAGAGACCTTCCCTTCCAAAGAAGCCCAGAAAAGCAACTGTCTGGTTCCTTCCTGTGTCTGGTGTCCTGCCTCCTGGGGAAATGCCATTGGGGGGATTACTGAAGGGCCTGCTGTGGGGTGCAGGGGTGCCTATGACATCCTGAGTGTCAAGGTGTTCCTATGTCTCTCCTGACCTAAGGGGACCCTGGACACATTCAGCCCCATCCTCATTCTAGGGAATGCACCAGCTATGTGAGAAAGGGAAACAGAGCCCCTCTGTTGGGAGCAGAGCCCTGAGAAGGCTGGTCTGGGCTCATCTCATCCTTCAGTGACCATGACCCAGTCTTGGTGGCTAGGTCTGTGGAGGTTCAGGGAATGTGGGGAGGGGTGGGGGGAAGTGGTGGGAGGAGAAAGGCAGGCCAGGTCCCTTGGCAGCTTTTAGTATGAAAGACCAGAAGACAATGGGGGCTTTTTCCTGCCGTTCCTGTCCCACTTCTTGACCACTGGGTGGTCCTGTCCTGGACTCAGGTGGGTTCTTGGGGCTCGGTGCTCTGGCCCTGCCTCACCTGGTCATGGCTGTGCAGGGAGGGCCTTCAAGTTCCACAGCAGGGCCAAGCAGCCTAGAATAATATCACTGGGCCTCTGCAGGGGGACCTCTGACCTCTCAGGCTGCCTAGCATTACAAAGGCATCTTAGGTATCTGGCCTCATTATCGACTCCTTCTAACTTGTGGTCAGCTGCTCCATGATGGTCTTTTTGTCTCCAAAAACTGTTATGAATCTAGGAATCTGTTTGTGAATTGGACATAACATTTCTCCTGCTTCCATTTCATGCTGCAAGCTTAAAGTCCCCATTCCAGTGGCTCAAGATTCTTTTGAATCCTCACTCCATCACTGGGATCGTGCACCTTGCCTCCTGGTTTTGCATAGTCGACGTTGAGCAAGAGGGACAGGTTGTGATCCAGAGCAGCCAACACACCACCTGAAACCCCTCCCGGAGACTTGACTTTGTGTATTGACCCTTTGTGATCCCACGCACCTCAGTTTCCTGGTTGTGGGTGGGTGGGCTTGTCTTTCCGGCCTAGCTCCCCTCTTCCAGACCTGCAGTGAAGACCCTCTGCTGCCCCATCTTGTGTCCTTCCAGAGCTATCTCAAGGGGACTATGGGTAGAGCCACTTTTTCCAAGCTGTGGTGTAACTCTCTCTACTTCAGGCCTTTGCCATCGAGCTCCTGGGCCTCGGGGCAGGACATGCCCATGAGGAGACTCAGGGCCCAGGCAGAGCTCCTGAGAGTCGGACCGATGGTGCTGTCAGGAGCACCCAGGAGGAGGAAATGGACACATGGCACCTCCAAAGAGGGAACGTCATTAACCTCCTCTCACAGCAAATGTGGTGATGGGAAGAGCCGGGGCCACAGAAGATCTTATAATAACACCAACAGCTCGTCCCCAACATGTATCCGTTTGCTTTCGAAGTCAGGCTCTACAGGGGGCATGGCCTGCCCCTCTGATGCTCCTGGACCATACGAGGCCCCACTTTGCCCCAAGGTTCTGCAAACCAGACTCTGTCTTCTCCTCAAAGGGCCATGGCTGTAAGTGTCCCCATGTAGAGGAGGAAGCAGATGTCCTTGTCACATGTGGCCTAGGCCTTGACCTTGGAGAGCCTTCCAGCCCAGGAGGCTGTGGGTAATGAGGAAGAGAATGCCAGGGAGCCTTGAGGAGGTCTGGCTCAAGCCAGAAGATGCTGTCCTCCTAACTGACACAGAGACCAAGAAGTTTGGGGAATAGGATGACCCTCTGGTCTCAAGGGGACGGACCTGGCCATAAGTGTACACAGCCTACTCAGGGGGCCTGTGCTGGAAAGACTGAAACCTTCAACTGACCCAAATCCTTCCTACGGCAAATCCTTCTGGATGATCTATGCACTACTGGGCTGCTTCCTTTAGCAGACCAGAGTGCAGCCATGTCCATGTGCCTGGGCCCCTGTCTTCCTGACTGTGACTACTCCTGACAAGGTTGCCTGTCCCAACATATCCGCTGCCCCTGGGCTGAGCCCAAGCAGCCACATTGGAAGCTGCCCCTGGCCTGTGGCAGTTACCACAGAGATGCTAGAGCACTTTGCTGAAGCCCCCCACGTGCTTCCTGTGGCCTCTCTTTGGGCTGTACCCCATCTTTAATGCTTGGCAAGGCTCATGAAGAAGTTCCCAGGGACATGCCACTCACCAAACAGCCTCCTCCCTTTCCCATCCCACCCCACCCCTTCTTTGCCTGCTTCACTCACCACCTCATGCACAGAAGTTCAGTTTGGGGAACTCTCCCATCTCTCCCTCCCTCCCTCCCTTCCTCCCTTTCTTTCTTCCTTCCTTCCTTTCTTTCTTTCTCTCTCTCTCTCTTCCTTCCTTTCTTTTTAAATTTTTATTTTGCGTCAGCTCCATGCCCAAAGTGGGGCTCAAACTGACGACCCTGAGATCGAGTCACACGCTCTACCAACTGAGCTGGCCAGACGCCCCATCTAGCATCTATTCTTGAAGCACATTCATTTGAAGACTCTCTGGCTGAGAGAGAATGTTTTTTCTTTAAATGTTTTGAATCTGCTTTCTAGTCTAGGGAAACTTTTATGGAGAATGCTTTATGTGCTGGGTTCTGTGCTTGGGGCTGGGGGCTGGAGAGATGGGAGGGTGAATAAAATACTCTATGTGAGGAGGACTCATGACCAAGAAATATGGACCCGCCTCAAGGGACTGCCACCTGAACCTGGGGGAGGGATCTGGGAGCTTCCCAGAGAGGATGACCATTAAGCCAAGTCTTGAAGGATGAACAAAAATGGGGTGAAAGCAAAGGGTGGGGTACAGCAGGGGACCATGTAGACAGGGGCAGGATGGAGTGGGTACAAGATGAGAGCAGAACCCTGTGGGAACTGCCAGGTGAGTTGAGGGCTCTGGTGGTGCTTGGGAAGACAAATTAAGGAATTCACTTTCATCCTGAGACTGGAGAAGGAGCCTCTGGAGGTTTTGAAGCTGAAGAGTCACATGGCCCTGTCTGCATTTTCAATGGTCCATTCTGGAGAAATGCTCAGGAGGCAGCACTGGAAGGATTCAGTTGAGTGGTTGGATGCAAGAATGAGGGACGAAGAGTCAGGGGTGGTTTTGTGGTGGGGTACGTGGTGGTGGAAATTCTCCAGAATATTCCCACAAAGTTACACCTTCTTCCATTCTTGTGGAATTCTTACCCCAAAGCTTTTCAGAATGATACACATTAGGAGGCATACCTGTTTGGTGGTTTCTTGGAATGAGGTTCTGCTCCCACGACTATGGCCACCATCTTCTGGATATTGCCTCCCACTCAGAAGACTGTCCTCACACAGCTACCAGCCTGTCACCGTACAATGTAAGTCAATCCCTGTGGGCTTGACCAGGGTGGCCTGGGGAATACTGCCTCATGCTGGCACCATGAGTCTCTTTGTGCCAGGATTCAGAATGTGGCCCACAGTGCTGTGGGCTCTGGGGACAGTAGACCTGGGAGAACAGATAGACTCAGATTGGCAGGACATCCTTCTCTGTCCTGTTGGGTGCAGACAAGGTCTGCAGAGGATCCTGGAGAATGCACAGTAGGGAGAAGCCTCTGCCCTGACAGACTGTCTGAGACAGGGCAGTGAGCAGTCGATGGGCTTCCTGTTCCGCGCTCTGAGGCCTCGTAATGCCCAGCCCCATCTTCCGGGCGTGGAGTCCTCAAATGTCTTGTTTCTCTGTAATAAATTCTCACTTTTCAGATCCTTCGGCAGCTTAACGGGGTCTCTGATTCTTGCCATCAGAAGAATGTTGACTAAGCAAATGTTGTACTCCAGCTTCAATTGTCTGTCCCCTTGGGTTGGTTTATAACCCATTCCTGGGACACAGCATGGACACCTGAGGCCAGAAAGAATAGGGCGTACCAGCTGTTTCCTTGAGAATGTTGAGGCATGCCCTTCCCTCTGTTTCCAGCAGGTGGCGCCTGAGGCAGCTGGCCGGCCACACCTGGTGTCCTTCCTACCTGTTTTCTGAAGGGCAGAGCCCCTCTCCAACCGGGTCTCCCCCTCCACACTCCCCACACTGACCTCAGGACTGTGGGGTTTGGGGACCATCAAACTTCTGAAAACTGTGAGTCGGGAATGGGAAAGTGACCCCAGGAAGTAAGCCCAAGATAACGAGAGACAGCTTCTTCCAGATCAACCAAAGAATTTCCACAGAGGGCAGAAAGTACCAGGGGGTTGCAGTAAGAAGGGACAGGCAGGTGTGCCAGAAAGGTGTGACTAAAAGGAGGGAATGGGACAAGACCATGCTTGAACCCCTTTCCACCCTTCTAGAAGACCAGCAGCCCAGCAGCCCCATGTCCTTGGAGGCTGAGGCAGGGGCATCCCTGCTGCCAAAGAGGCCTAGCCCACCCAGACCCAACACAGCCCCTTGCTCTGCTCCCTCCAACCCCAGCCCAAAGAAATTCAATTACAGCAGCAGGTTCATGGCCCCGGCCTGGTGCCCGGGCTGGCCAGGTGGGACTGGGAGAAGGGGACACGCCTGAGGCTGACCAGCCAGTCTGATGATAGATTGTTCCATCAGGATCCTGCTCAGGAAGAAGATTCCTGGCCTCCTCACTGACTCAGGGAAATCCCTTCTTCAGAGCCTCACTTTGTCCACCTGTCAAACAGGCAAATTCAGTATCTTTATTGACCCCTCCTGCCCCTTAGGCTAAAAAAAGAGGTTGGTATGTTTTTTCTTCTTCTTGGGGAAATCTTACCTTCAAAGTACAGTGCTTTTATCATAGACACTTATGAAAACAATAGCAGTAGCAAGTCATAGCTTAACGACAATAGTTGGGAAGAGACAAAGAGTGGGAGGCTGCACAGGGTGGGGGCAGGGCTGGACGTTTCCCACAGATCCAAGCGTTTCCCATCTCCTGAGAAACTGAGGCCTTTGCTCCCCCACCACCTCTCTGAGTCAGGGAATACCAAAAAACCCTAAACGGACTTCAGTGCCCCACAGGGATTGTAGCCAGCTAGGAAAGGGCGATTTCTGGGGGCAGTGTTCACAGTGAGGGTGGGGGGTCGGGTAATTCTTCCTAACAGCTCACACTGGAGAGAGGAGAGAGCTGATGAGAGCAGACCAGCCCTTCCCCTTGGCAGGCTCCAGGAGCCCATGGTGCCCCAGCGCAGGTGCTGAGCTCAGGTGAACTGGACGGCGAGGTGGGGGGGGGGGGGCACAGCCCGCCTTTAGCTGTCCCGCACAGTCTTGGGGCAGAGTGGTCAGGTGCCCCCTTCCACGGGCTGGAGTTGGGCCTCCTGGAGCAGTGCTGGTCCTGGACCCTCCCTGGACCCCAGGAGCCGGCACCCCCAACCCCTTCCCCATTGCAGCCCTGATCCTCATCTCTGAGTCACCCTTTGATGAGGTTCTATTTCCTGTCTGCACCCCGTTATTAACTGGACTATTCCTTCTCTGACTGTACTCCTGTCCCGGCTCAGAGGACACAGCGGGCGCAGCCATAGGAGGGATCTGGCTGCAGGCTCAGCCCTGACTCAAATTTAAGTTACTTCTTTAGGGCTCACCCCACCCCCCAGGAGCAGCCCGGAATCTCCGTTCCCCTCCCCCACCCCCGCCAACGTGGGCAGAGCCTAAGGGTCACATACCTAGGGGTCACTCCCTCCAGGGCTCCCAGTGGAAAATGTGGCTGCTGTGGAAACTGACTAACCTCTGACCCTTCTGCGAACACAAGTAACACATTGTATGGCACAGAGATTAGCAAGTAGAGAGGAGCAGGTTAGAATATAAAAAGGCCGTGATTCTACCCGGAGACGGTCAGTATCTTATACCTCCAGTCCACGTGCTGTGCCGTAAGCAGCTGTTTGCCCTTAAAGCATTGAGTATCTTTCAAGTCAAGAGAGCAATTGCCACATCATTTTTCTAGCGACTGCCCTGGGTGTCTGGCGAGATGCTCATTTCACCATTTCCTTGGTGGTGGTGGCAGCCATCGGGATAGTTTCCGCATCTGAATAATGCTGCCAGAAACATCCCCCAACCGTTTAGCAATACTTCCTCACAACCTGCTCAGCCCGGGGCACCCTCCTGGTGTGGGCACACAGCCACTGACAAAGCAGAGACCTGTGGAGACAGATCTCCCGCCCTATCCTTGATGAGTTCCTTCAGCTGACGACGGGATGGGGCACTGCTGGGCCAGAGCGCACACCTTTGCCGGGATTCGCCCTCCGGAGGGTTGTACCTGTCCCAGTGGCTCCTCTGAGAGCCCCTCTGGGTGAAGCCTGGTGACCTCTCTGCTCCAGATTGGGTCGCGGCAGGTGCAGGCATGACCCGAGGGACGGAGCGGGCCCCAGAAGGGGGGGGGGGGGGGGGGAGGAGCCCGGTTCCTGGGTGTGGGCTGCCTGCCACCCCTTGGGCCAGGGCCGCACTGGGTGGCTGTTTTCCCAGCCCCAGGTTGGGCTGTTGGGTCTGGGTATGGAATATAATATTTGAAGCTGGGCCACTCTAAGCAATCCGGAGCTGCTGAGGTGTCTTCCCTACCCAGCTCGGAGGCGGCCCTGCCAGGAGGATCCGCGGAGGGGGAGAGGGAGCCCCCGGCTCCCACCCCAGGCCGCGGAAGGCGGATCCAGGCCAGGCCCTGCCCCCCTACCCCAGGCCTCCGCCCCTGCCCTTCCAGCGCAGCGGGCGGGCGCCTAGGTAGCTCAGGAGCCCAAACCTGTCGGGCCGGTTTTGAGAGCCGCGGGGACGCAGGCTGGTGAAGGATGCACGGCCTGCCCCGCGCTCTGTCCGCACGCCCCGCCGCCTGAGCCCTGTCCTGCCTGCCCCGCAGCCCCCCGGACGACCCCATGACGCGCGCGCCCGGCCTCCTGGCGACCCTGCTGGGGCTGGGGCTGGGGTTGGGACTGAGCCCGCCGGGGGCGGGGGCCGCGGACTGCGGGTCCCTCGGCAGCGCACAGCGCCTGGCGTTCGCCCCGGCGGCCAGGGTCCACTGGCTGGCCCCTCGCGTCCGCCCGCCGGGGGCCCTGAACCCCCTATACCGCACAGTGCGCCGCTTCCTGTCCGTGGTGCAGCTCAATCCCTTCCCCGCCGGTGAGTGCGCCCCTCCCTCGGGTGGGCCTCCCAGCGAGTGGGTCCCCACACCACGGCGGGGCTGCCTGCCCTGTCAGCAGGCACCCGGAGCGCAGGGTCCCCGGCCTTCCGCAACCCCTGGCGTCCTTCCCAGAAGACCCCGGGGCCCATGGAGACCTTCCTACGTGACCTTGGGCAAGCCCTTTTTCCTCACTGAGCCTCAGTTTGTCTGCCCTCAAGTGGAAAAACTTGCATTAGAAGTTCTCAAAGACCTGGCTGAGATTTTCCTTGGGTCTGGTGGTGCTGAGGGGTGGGAGGGCCAGGAGGGGTTACAGCTCTGTCCCTCCCAGCCTGTCCCCTGCCTCTTGAGGGAAAGGACCACTAGGCCCTCTGCTTTTCTGCAGACTGGCAGCTTCTCCACTGCAGGGCCTAGCTGTAGGGTACGGAAGGAGGGGTCCACCAGGCCTCCCCTCAGCCACTCGCTCCCCTGGCTGCACAGAGGCCTGGGCGGGATGGCCTAGGGCTTCTCCTAGGGTCCCATGGTGGTGGGAGGAGCCCTTCCAGAGATCCCACCTCTCCCTGGCAGTGGGCGTGGGCACAGGAGTGGGCAGGGGCTGTCCTCAAAACCCCCCCTCCCCAGCTTGACTCTTTCCTTAGAGTTGGTAAAGACCTTGCTGAATGAGCCGGCCTCCGTGAAGGTGGATGAGGTGAGCCCTTGGGGGCGGGGCGGGGGGGAGGAAGTTCAGGGGTGAGCATGAGGGGCCTCCTCAGCTCAGCCCACGTTGCTGGGTGTCCCCCAGGGTGGGGTCCCAGGCATCTCTTGCCCCTTCCTTTAGCACTGCTCTTGGCAGACCTAATTTCAAACCACAGCTCTCTGCCATAAACGGACGGGCCCTGGGTTTTGCAGGGAGCAAACATGGACTTCAGTTTCCTGGTCTATAAGCTGGTAAATCACAAGGACACTGTGCACCGTGCATGGGTTCTAGGAGATGTGTGCAAAGTGCCCACTGTGTGTGCACATCCCCTTCTGGGGATGTTCTGTGGCATCCGGCGAGAGGGGTCAGGACAGCGCCTCATGCCTGCCGCCTGGCCCAGGTGGTGCGGTATGAGGCGGGCTATGTGGTGTGTGCGGTGATTGCCGGCATCTACCTGCTGGCGGTGCCCATTGCTGGCCTGTGTTTCTGCTGCTGCCGCCGGCGCTGCGGGGGCCGAGTGAAGACGGAGCACAAGGCTACAGCCTGCGAGCGAGGCACCCTCATGGCCTTCCTGCTGCTGACCACCCTCGTGCTACTGTGAGGGGGGCTCGGGCCAGGCGGGAGGCGTGGGCTGAGGCCCAGGGTGCCTGCGGGCATCCTGCAAGCCCCTGTGTCCCCCCCCATCCCTGCAGGACTGGTGTGGTCTGTGCCTTTGTCACCAACCAGCGCATGCATGAGCAGATGGGCCCGAGTGTGGAGGCTGTGCCTGAGATTCTGCTCAGCCTCCGGGGCCTGGTCTCCGATGTCCCTCAGGTAAGTACTGAGTAACCCCTCACCCCAGCAAACCCACCTGAGCACCAGCCCCAGGCAAGACAGAATAGTTCGAGGACCTGCGGATTAGAAAGTGCTCCCCATGGGACGCCTGGGTGGCTCAGTTGGTTAAGCGGCTGCCTCCGGCTCAGGTCATGATCCCAGCGTCTTGGGATCGAGTCCCACATCGGGCTCCTTGCTCGGCAGGGAGCCTGCTTCTCCCTCTGCCTCTGCCTGCCACTCTGTCTGCCTGTGCTCGCGCGCGCTCTCTCTCTCTCTCTCTCTCCCCTTCTCCCTCTCTCTGACAAATAAATAAATTAAAAAAAAAAAAAAAGAAAGAAAGGGCTCCCCATTCAATGAGCCTCCTGACTGCCCTCTGCTGGAGAGTGGCTGTAATACATGAATGCACCCTGGACATTTTCAGGATGACCACGCTGCCATGTGGGGCATCCCTGGAGAGAGCTGGGGAAGGGAGGAGGGTAAGAGGCTGTCAGGTGACAGGGGGAGAGCAGTCTCATTACCCTGTGTTTGCCTAGGAGCTGCAGGCTGTGGCACAGCAGTTCTCCCTTCCCCAGAAGCAAGTCTTGGAGGAACTGGATGGTGAGGGATGCATCCGGCTGACAGATGGGCCCGTGGAGCCCCCTGCTGCGGCCTATCTTGGGGGGCCCCCTCTTATCCCCTCATCCTGGGCTCCACCTGGCCACATCCTCGAAGAGGCAGGGATGGGGCCCAGCTAGGGAGCACAGTCATCACTGTGCTGCAGGACCGAGAAGCCAGCGACCCTGCAGAGCCCAGTGTGGGGCCTGGGGAGGCTGGACTGATGGGTGAAGAGGGCCCCTAGGCTCCTGGGGGCCAGCCCTGCAGACCATGCTGTGCTCTCCAGGGGTCGGCATGAGCATTGGGAGCACGATCCACACCCAGCTCAAGAGCACCGTGTATGAAATGCTGGCCTCAGTGAGCAGCCTGGGCCAGGGTGAGTGGGACCAGAGGCGGGGGTGGAGGGGGCATCGCTTGAGGGCAGGCCCCACCTTCACCCAGGTCAGGATCCCATATGCCTCCGCAGCAGGCCCCTCCCATGACTTCCTCATGGCTTTATCTAGGATCCTTAGCCTGGCTTCCCATGCCCTAGGGCACGTCTCCCTTCTAACCTCAGAGGTTCCTGACCCACCTCCCTGGGGATGGGGGAAGGGGGAGGGGTTCTATCTCCCACAAGGCCTCTGAGGTGGCGGGGTCCAGAAGGGGGTCCCTCAGCCCTGCAGGTCTCTGTGGATCACCTCCAAGCCCTGAACAGCACATTGGTGGAGCTGCGGAAGGGACAGCAGGACCTGGAGCCCTCCATCCAGGAATGCCGCAAGCACCTCCTTGCTCTGCTGGAGGGGCCCGGCTGCCAGGGCTGCACCGAGGCCCAGAGCCGAGCCCGTGCCCTGGAGCTGGGAGCTGACTTCCACCAGGTAAGGGCCTCCTGAACGGAAGGGGGCTGCTCTGCCTGCTACCCCAGGAATCCCGGGGTATTTCCCGAGGCAGACTCTGGATCCCCTTCCTCGGGCAGCTCCTCCCCTCCCCACACAGCAAGCGTTCATGATGTGGTCATCTCGGCAGTGGGGCGCGAGAGCTTTCCTGGGCCATGTGCTGGGCTGCGGGCTTCCCATATCTTAGCTCCCTGAGTTCTCCTTGCCCTCTAGTGAGATGGTCCCCGTTTTGTGTGTGAGGAAATTGAGGGTTCCTCTCATCCTAACCCATGGACTTTGTCATACCACCCCCTCTTCCCATTTCAGGTGTCCCCCATGGACGATGTCCTACATCGGCTGAAGGGCATCCCAGAGGCCAACTTCTCCAGCATGGTCCAGGAGGTGAGTGCTTGCCCATTCTACCCAACTTCCCCATCACCTCTTAGCTCACAAGTGAGGGGGCCTCATTTTCCCCCTTTGGGGGTGGGAACCCAGTTGAACCTAAGACTTGGGTCAAACCAGGGCCTTCCCTACCACAGGGCTCCCTGGGCTAGGGGCTCAGGATGAGGGTTCTTGAGTGTGTGCAGTATGGTGGGGGAGGCAGGCCCAGAAGCCAGAAGGAAGAGCTGGGCCCCTCGAGGTGGTGGGGGCTGGGGTGGCCAGGGAGCAAGGATGCGAGCAGAGCCCCGGAGGTGCAGCTCGGTGAAGATGGGCTGTGGGGGAGGGTGCGGCATGAGTCAGCACCTGTGACCCGGGGCCTGGAAAATGCCAGAGTTGGGGAAATGGTGAGTCACCTGTGCTGGATGGCTGGAGCTGAAGGTCCCAGGAGGAAGGGAAGGGGGGGGGGGAGCTGAGGAGGGAGGGGAAAGTTGGAGCCGGACTTCAGGGAGCAAGGCCTGGCATCATGTGCAGGATGGGTAAAGGAGAAGACAATAGCAGGGAGAGACAGGAGGGGTCCCCCAGGAGCAGTGTTTTGGGGAGCTGAGTCAGGCAGGACTGAGGAAGCCGAGAAGAAGCCATCTACCAAGCGAACAAAGGGCCTGTTTCCTGATTTCCTGAGCTGTGAGCCCTGAAAGGGGTTCCCTCCCCCTGAGCCTGGTGCTGTTAAGGGTCCCTCAAGCTGGGACTGTGGGTGGACAGCAGGAGGCACAGCCACCTTTTGTCCCGGCAGGAGAACAGCACTTTCAATGCCCTCCCGCTCCTGGTGGCCTTGCAGATGGCTGATGTGATCAAAGGTGAGGCCCTGTCCCCGGCCTGCTGTTCCCACCAGAGGGGCCGTGGAGAGGAGGTGGGGTCGGGGGGCGGGTAGGGGTGGAGGGATAAGGCTGTCCTCCATCTGGGCCTGGGCAGAGAGTGGGCCCTCTCTGGGGGTCTCAGACATTCTTCTGGCCCATCCGTCTCCTCCCTGGGCTCCTGGGTGCCTTCCCCCTCCCATAAGTCTCTGCTGCTTGGGGGCAGAGCTGAAGAAGGTGGTGGCCCAGAAGCCTGAAGGGCTGAAGACACTGGCCGAAGAGTTCCCAGGGTGGGAGGCAGCCGCTCGCTGGAGCCAGGCGTTGGAGGAGGTGGAACAGAGAAGCCGCCCCTACCTGCAGGAAGTGCAGAGATATGAGAAATACAGGTGCCCAGGAGCCCATGGGCTTGGGGATGGGACAGGAAGCCCAGCCTCTCAGCCACACTGGGCTTCATCAACCAACCCTGGGCTATCCTGAGCATCTGCCCCCATTTCAGCCAAGACCCCTTACTCCTTGGGCCTCTGTCTCTGCCTTGGCCATGGGCCCTTGGGACGTGAGCCTGGGGACCCCATAGGAGCCGTGGGCACCCCCCCCCAGCCACTAGATCCTATGCCACCCCATCCTGGTGCCTCCCTTCTCAGTGACACCCCATCCTCTCTGTGGCAGATGGATTTGGGGCTATGTGTTGTGCTCCGGAGTCCTGCTTGTGGTGGTCTGTAACCTGTTGGGCCTCAACCTGGGCATCTGGGGGCTGTCTGCCAGGGAGGACCCCAGCCACTCGGAAGCCAAGGGCGAGGCTGGAGCCCGCCTCCTCCTGATGTAAGATGGGCTGGGGGCAGGGTAAGAGTCTCTTCCACTGGGCCAGCCAGATTCCTCTAATGCCCACGGACAGCTTCTAGTGTGACTACAGGGGAACGTCCTGGGAGTCGAGGTGCTGAGCTCTACTTCCAGCTCTGGCACCAACTCACTGGGTGTCTCTGGGCCAATTACTAACCCATCTGGGCCCCCACATCCTCATCTGTGTGAAAGGGTTAGACTAGAGCAGAAGTGGCAGATAAGAAGCACTTCCCCCTTCCATGCCATTGACAATTATCGTAATCAGTGGGCACTCTTTCCCACTGAGCCACACGTGGCCTCAGAATCCTTCTTAACCCAGCATCTAGATAGCACTTCCAGTAGCAGCAGCAGAGCTAGACTCTGTTTGCCCTCTCTGCACTAGATGGTTAAGTCTGGGGCTGCCTCATTCAGTTGTGCAGGCTGGCCACTCCATCATGGTGCCTGACCCAAGGGGTGAGTAGAGGCTGAAATCTAGCCCTTCTTCTATTCTCTGAGCCTCAGACCCTGGCTTGGGGCTGTGCCTATCTCACAGAGAAGCCCTACAGATCAGAAGCACTGGTCCCATTCAGCCCCCCTAAGTTGTGGCCCCTACTGTGCCAGGTGGCTCTGTTGAGGGCTGAGCTCTGGAGCCATTCACCTGCATGTGCCCTAGGCTCAGAGGCCAGCCATCCTGTCTCTTTGGAGCAAAGCAGCTAGGCTGCCAGGGCCAGCCAGGGCGTCAGTGAGGTGGGAGTGGGGGGCGGGGGAGGGGGACAACCAGCAGTTCTGACTTCTCCCCTCTGGCCCTAGGAAGCTGAGTCTTCAAAGGGCTCTGTCCTGGGGCCAACAGACCCCAGGCCGCCCCAACCCATGTGGTGGGACAGAGGGTGTGCTGTCGAGGGTAGCCGGCCTCCTCTTTCCCACCTCAGCCCCATCCCTCTGCCTTCCCCAGAGGTGTGGGCTTCAGCTTCCTCTTCACTGCCCCCCTCATCCTCCTTGTCTTCGCCACCTTCCTGGTGGGTGGCAACGTGCAGACGCTGGTGTGTCAGAGCTGGGAGAGCAAGGAGCTCTACAAGGTGACCCTGCCTGTCCTGTTGTGGGGCCCTGAGGGAGGTGGAGGGGACTGGGCTCTAGGGAAGCTGGGATGGCCTTGCCCTCAGCCTGCTCAGGGCCCTTTTCTCTTTGCCCCGTTTCCAGTTTGCAGACACCCCAGGGAACTTGCCCCCGTCCATGAACTTGTCTCAGCTTCTTGGCCTGAAGAAGAACATCAGTATCCTTCTGGCCTATCAGTGAGTGGGAAGCCTTGGCTGGGGACAGGGTGTGGGAAGGAGCTGAGGTAGGGGATGTCAGCCCCACCTGCTGTCCTTTTCGCCCATCTTCGGTGTCCATTATTCCTCCCCAGTCAGTGCAAGGAAGGGGCTGCGCTCTGGAGCGTCCTGCAGCTCAATGACTCCTATGACCTGGAGAAACACCTGAATATCAGCCAGGTGAGGGAACCTTCTAGAAGGCTGTGGGGATACCTCCTGCAGAATCCTCCCTCCTCTGGCCTTGCCTCTGTGGTGGGAGGATCTTACTGAACCTGAGAAGTCTGCAAGTCTGCACGAGTGTTGGAGACACCTCGGGGCAGAGGCCCCAGGCCTGCCGAGCTCAGGGCCTGGCTCAGGGCGAGAGCCCAGGTGGTTTCTAGGGTGTGTGGGAGGGTGGGTGAGTGCCCGGAGGCATAGCTCCAAGCGCTGTGCTCCAGAAAAAAACTGAACACACCTGAGGTTGTAGCAGGAAGGGCCGGTGACAGGGAGTGACGGCGCTGAGGTGTGCATGTCCTAACTGAGGACAGGCATTGGTTAGGATGCTGCCATGGTAATAGAGTAGTTGGGGCTGAGGGGTGACAGTGAAAATGATGGTGATCGAGTTGTGAGTCCCCAGGGGAGGGCTCACCAGAGGCCCTCCGCTGAGCTCCCACAGCCATAAAAGTGGGCCAGGGAAAGCTATTTTATAGTGGGTGGCCTGGGAAAGTCTGCGTGCTGTCTACTAGCCCTATAGGTGCGGGCAGAGAGCTAGGTCTTGGTGGGAGCAGGTGAGAAGCAGAGGCCTCCTGGAAAACTGTCTGGGGCTGGAAATATCCAAGACGGGGGCCCTGGATAACCAGGGGGAGAGCCCTGAGGGCTGGTGACTCCTCCCCCAGGAGCGCAGCTCTGGGGTCCTAGCCCAGCAACTGGGCGCGCTCTCACGCTGTCCTCCCCCTACCCCTCTCAGTACACTGCCAAGCTGCAGCAGGAGTTGCAGAACCTCAAAGTAGACATGAAGAATCTGGACCTGCTGAGCCCAGCCGCCCACCGGGACCTGGAAGCCCTGCAGAGCAGTGGGCTCGAGAAAATCCACTATTCCAGCTTCCTTGTTCAGGTCAGCAGGGAGCCCCTCAGGCCAGACCCAGGCAGACAGAGGGGCTCACCGAGGAGCTGGGCTGACAGGCGGTGTCTTGTGTCATCACAGCCCTCTACATTCCCTCCACTTTTCTACATGTCCCTAAGGGTTGGGGGGGGTCTCTTCCTGTGGGGGGTTGTCCGCACACCACGTGCCTCCAGCCTGTCCGGTTGCCCTGGTCTGGGCTGGGCAGGCAGGAACAGGCTCCCACCCCACAGCACGTGTCGCTGTTCCTGGTCCTGAACCCACTGCTGTGGCGAACGCGGTGGGAAGTGACCTCTTCATTGGGTTACACCGGAGGGCGCCTCATTGGTTTGGTTTGGTTTTTTTTTTTTTTTTTTTCTTTTCTATCCCAACAGAAAATTCGTGATGTATTTCACAGTTTCAGGTCAAACCCACGGTGACCCATGTGTCACAATAGACTTCGCTGGTGAGGGGTACTTCTGAATAGACTGGGAATTTGAGGGCTGGGGGAGCCACAGTGTATTCCCTCTTGGCCTCTCCTATCTGTCTCCAGATCCAGAAGCCCGTGGTGAACACCAACATGGAGACCCTGGCCCAGGAGCTGGAGGAACTGGCCCGGACCCAAGTGAGAAGGGACCTAGGGCCCCACCGGGCAAGCAGGGGTCAGAGAGAAGCCTGGGAGGTGGGAGAGGTTGGGTGGGCTTGGACTGGGGAGGGTCATGAAGGCAAAGGCAGGGGATGGGGGGGTTCCCACCAGGAAGCGCTGAGGCCCTGGGTCCCCTGGATGGGCTTAAGAGTTTTGCAGTCTGAGTTCTGACTCAAGCTCTACCTCCAGTGGGCTGTGTGGCCAAGGGCAGGTCATTCAGCGTCTTCAGGCCTCGGTTTCTTCATCTGTAAAGTGGACATTCCTCTACCTCAGACCAGATGAAGTAACTGTCTAATGTCACACAGTGGGGCAGGGGTTTCTAAGTGCACACTGCTCAGGGAGCCTGCTGGGACAGGCGTGAGGACAGTGCTACGGACTAGGTGTCGTGATAGTTATCCTGGAGAAGCTTAAACTCCACTGGAAAAAAAATATAACATTTTGCGTTTATAAATATTTAGAGCTTAAAAAGTGCTCTTTGAGACATTGACTCCACACCAAGCACACATGACGGGTAGAGTGAGGAGTATTTCCTGTTTTAGGAGATGCCACCACCGTGTGCGTGGCCACCTCAGTGTGGCAGGCTTAGAGGCACCTAGTAAGCTAGCAGTGGACCTAGAACTCGGACTTAGTGCCTCCAAACCTGAATTGGGGCCAGGAGCTTAAAGAGGCCTTGGTTTTCTGCCCCGAGCCCAGCACCTTCCACATCTTCTCAATATGTCTGACTGAACAGCTGAGTAAAGAATATGTTGGCAGAAGTTGGCGTGTCCTTGGCAGAGTGCCATTCTCATCTCTGTCTGCCCTCAGGGCAGTTCTGTGCTGGGACAGCAGCTGCAGGAGGAGGCCCAAGAGCTCAAAAACCTCTATCGGGAGAAGGTCCTCCCCCAGGAGAGCCTCGTGGTAAGTTTGGAGGTGCAGGGAGCCTGGAACCTGGGGAAGAGGAGAGGCGGGGAGGGGTAAAAGAGAAGGGAGGGGCAGGAAGCTTTCTTCTCTATGCATCCCTCCCCTTAACCAGCCCTGCCCTCTCCCCCATAGGCCAAGCTCAATGTCACGGTCAGGGCCCTGGCATCCGAAGCCCCGAATCTCCAGGTGGCTGGTGGGGATGGAGAGGGTGGGGTGGATCAGGTGGGTAGCAGAGGGGCCCTGCTGGTTTGGGATCTCATCTACTCCACCGAGTCCCCGTGGAGGTTGATGATAGGCAGTGGGAAGAAATGGGGGTGGATGGACAGATCCTTAAAGACCACCATCTTTGACCTCTGTGTCTTAGGGCCTAACGCCCCCATCCCAAGGTGAGTGTGTGTGTGTGACGTTGAATTAATGAATGGGTGAATGAATGCTTGGCTGCTCCCTGACTGAGCAGGCACTGAGTCAAGCCTTTCTCCTTCCCCCAGACGGAGACCTCTGGGGTCTTGGACAAGGTCACTTACCTGAAAGGGGAGCTGCCTACCAGGGCCACCAGTATCTTGAAGAATGTGAGTGGGACATGGCACAGGGGCCGGGGGCGGCCACATAGTCAGAGATGGACTGAGCTGCTAATGCACATGGAGCTTCTTCTCTCCCCTGTCCCCTCACCATGGCTCCCAGGAAAGCCAGCTCAGCCTGTCCTGCTGGTGCCAGGCATGGGTGGTGGTGGGGGCTGGTTCCTGGGACCCCTACCAGCTGTGGGCTCCTCTCTCTCCTGCAGGAAAGTGAGTGTTTCCTGACTCGGGAAGTGGATTATTTCTCCCAGTACGTGGCCTGGGTAAGAGAGGAGGTGAGTCGGGGGCCAGGCACTCCTGGCCTCAAGCAGGCTCCTGGTGCCACCAGCTCTTCACACTGTTGCATCCCTCCTCTGTCCCCTAGAGCCTCCGGGGGGTGCCCTAGGCCTTTAGCATTGAACCCAAACTCTGCATCAGGCTTCTGCACCCCTGCTTCCTGGCGGGGCTCTGCTTATTCAGCCTCGGCCGCAGCCCTTCTCTGGGGCCTGAGTGTGAGCTGGGCTGGCCGTGGCTCTCTAGAACCTTGCCCCCATGCCCTTCCTCATGTGGACCCCTGGCCCAGCTCTCCAGTCGGCCCGCCTCCTGCAGGCCTGTGCTGGCCGTGGCCTCTGTAAGCCATCCAGGACCCACATGGGGCGGGTGCGGTCGTGCTGAGCCCCGAGGGTATGTGCATATACACATGTGTATAGGCACATGTGGGTGGTGCGTGGGTGTGGGCACGCGCACCACAAGCGGGACCTCTCCAGTGAGGGTGCGAACCTAAAGAACAGTCCTGGGCACACAGTTGGGGCTTAATACAGGCTGGTGAATGGGATGGAAAAAGCAGGAGCAGAGCGATGACCCTGGGTCAGGGTGTCCTCCTCCCTGTGTCCCTGCATCCATGTGTCTATGCACAGCTGTGAGCGGCTCCCTCCTGGTTCCCTGGACTGATCTCTGTCCGGTCACCCCCCTTCTCTAACTGTGGGGTGTACGCCCCGGCGTCTGAGTGTCTCTCCATGAGCCTCCCGTTGACACCACAGGTGACTCAGCGCATTGCCACCTGCCAGCCTCTCTCCGGAGCCCTGGACAACAGCCGTGTGATCCTGTGTGACATGATAGCCGACCCCTGGGTGAGCACCTCCAGCTCCTCAGGGCTTATGGACGTGGAGACGCCCAAGACAGCATGAGCAGGGCCCGAGGGGAAGCTGGAGCCCTGCCTCCGGGCCTGCCCACCGGACGTTCGGCTCAGCTCTGAGAACGTGTCCCCGTGCCCCTCACCGAGTCAGCAGGAGGCCCTTGGGGTGGGAAGAAGTCGCTGCCTTGCCACAGCGAGCTGATCACACATCCTCTGTTCTAGAACGCCTTCTGGTTCTGCCTGGCATGGTGCACCTTTTTCCTGATCCCCAGCATTGTCTTTGCTGTCAAGACCTCCAAACACTTTCATCCCATTTGGAAACGCCTCAGGTGAGGAGGTGGCCAGGACTGAGGGGGACAGCAGGGGTCCGGGAAGGAGTCCTTCTAGTCACTGGGTACTCACCCCCTCCTGAGACCTCCCTGGTGGAGGAGGCCCAGGCCTAGCCCTGAGGAGTCACACACTCTGAGCAACTCTGGGGCCAGAAAGTTCTTTTGTATGTCTGCCCCATAGCCTTCTTGTCGCAACACATCCCGCGACGGACAGCTTTTTGGAACTCTTCCTACCCCTGGAGAGTTTCTGCGCTGGGAAGATCAGGGCTCTGGGCTTGTCCCTGTGTCAGGGCCAAGGGTCGGGTCGGGCTCTGGGCTTGTCCCTGTGTCGGGGCCGAGGGGCTAGGCCTGGAAGCTCACTGGCTTTCTTTTTGTGACGCCCCAGCTCCACCAGCTCGGAGGAGACTCAGCTCTTCCACATCCCCCGGGTCACCTCCCTGAAGCTGTAGGACCCCAGTGGGTGAGTGTCCCCATCCCCTTCGTT
The DNA here is from genome assembly GCA_004024625.1 of Mellivora capensis. Taxonomy (NCBI): domain Eukaryota; kingdom Metazoa; phylum Chordata; class Mammalia; order Carnivora; family Mustelidae; genus Mellivora; species Mellivora capensis. Next base: position 129,307 of record PISX010002436.1, on the reverse strand, counting down.
CCTCGGTGCCGAGAGTGGAGAGTAGGAAGGGAAGGAAGGGCTTGGGATCTGGGGTCTCTAGGGCCCAAGAGGGCAGGGGGGTTCTGGGTCTCGGTGGGTCTGGCCCACCCTGCCTGAGCCCCGCCTCCCTCCTCCCCTGCCCCGGTCTTCCTCCAGAACAGGGGTATTTGCTGGCTGCTAGGTGATGCCTGGGGCTGCCTGCCTTCCTCCTCCTTTGACTTGCCCTGGACCGAGGACTTCCGTTGCTCTTGCCTAGAGCCCAGACGGGCATCAGGCCTGGATTATCCTTCAGCTCCAGTTCCCTGACCCCATGTTGCCTCTTTTCCACCCCCTTCTGCTGATGAACCCTTTTTTTCATTCTCAAAAGCACGTTTGACTTCGGTTGAGCTACAAGGGCCGATGGGTTCTTGCACGTATCGATCCCTTATCCTCCTTGCTGAAACACGTTAGCTCCAGGAGGAGCCTGTTCTCCACCTGCTGGAACCCCTTCCTCAGCCCCGTGGATGAGACAGAGGCCCTGCCCAACCCCATTCTGTCACTATCTGCCTGTCACCCCCCACTCCTCCAAGCTGCTGTCCCTTTTCATCCTCTGACCTGCCCACCTGTTCTAGCTTCACTCTGCCCCAGCCCTTACGTCCTCCCCACAGGGAAACCATTTTCCCTGCTTTGACCCCTTTCTACCTTATCCCACTACCTTGCTGGTACCCAGGGACTTGTCCTGCCCAACTAAGCCAATCAGGTAAAACCGCCAAGCAGGCCAGGGGCCGCTAGGGCTCTGCCTCATGGCCCTCGAGCCCTCCACTGCTCAGCCACCTGGATCCTCCACAGGCCCTGGCCTGGATTTCTGGCCACCTTATGGGGTGAGGGAGGCCTGTCTGAAGGCTGAGCCCCTTGCCTGCACCCTGGGTTGGAAACAGTGCTTTTTCCTGAAGCTCTTCTCTGAGCATTGGCTCCCTAGGTAGAGACCTGGGACAAGGGCCAGAGTAGGGGTGGTCACCCCTGGTTCCCCAGAAGGTAGCCTCTTTGACAACCCCCATCCAGCTTTCCCAGGAGAGATCTGGTGGCCACAATTGGATTCTGTACTGTGCCCCTTCCTCCTTCTATCCTACACATGAAGCCTAGTCCATCCTGTGCCCTCTCTGAATGCTGGATACAGAGTTCCAGAAACAGGGAAAAGGAGGAGGAAGAGAAGAGATGGACAAAACCTTAGATCCATTAAAGTGTTCTCACTTCCTAAGCCTTGGCCTTGGATCTCTGACATGAGCTCAGGCTAGGGCCCTATATGCAGTTGGTGTTTAATGAGTTTTTTTGGTGAGGAGAATCCTAGGCTTCCTCTGGACATCCAGGGTTACCGCAGCAATCAGCAGATGGGGAGTGGGACCCACTCTGGGAGCAGGCAGGCCTGGCTGCACATTCCAGCTTTAATGCTTGAAAGCTAGGACACCTTGGACATGTTCTGTGTGTTCCCTAGACCTTAGTCTCTCCATTGGAGAGAATAGTCATGACTGCCTCCTAGAGCTATGAAAAATGTGACATTGCATGGAAAGCCCTTATCAGGAGCCTGGCACAAAACAAATCCTCAGATGCTGCTTTTTTTTTTTTTTTCTGCCAGAGAGGAGGAAGATGGGTCCCTGTTCAAAGGTGTGAGGCCCTTTAAGATTAGAGTCTGCTGAGTTTCAGGGCGTGTCTATGTTGCATTGCATCTTACAAGCCTGCAACAGATTTGCTACTAGAAATTAGGATGGTGTGTATGCAACCTACTGTCACTGTTCCAAGCATACTCCAACAGGCATCCTTGAATGAAGCACAACTGGTTTTGTTTTGTTTTGTTTTTTTGCTTTTCCCAAAGCTTTTTTGGCTTGTTTCTCATCTGTTGCCCTATGCAGGGGAACTGTGGCGCCTGCATGTTAAGAATGAAATTGATGGGATAAAAGTTGAGAAAACAATTACAAAATAATTTCCGGTTCTCCACCTTATCCTTTCTCTATGTGAACATACCACACATGGTTACTCTAAAATTTAATGACCTCCTAATATGGAACCTCTTTGAGTCTATTTCTTGTGTCTATTTTTATCTTGGTTTTTGTTGGTTTTGCCTTGTCTCCTCACGTACTTGGTGTGATTTTTTATTGAATGCCACACATTCCATCTGAAAAACCTGTAGAAATAATCTGAGGCTTGGGATGAAGGTATCTACCATCTCGAGGGTTATGTTTACATCTGGTGGATGGCTTGGGATCCAGCAAACTGGGATTGTTTTAATTTAGTTTCAGGACTGAGATGATCTGCAGTCCCTTGCAATGCTGGTCTATTTCCAGTTCATTTGTATTCTGGGGGTGAATTCCTTGGGGGCCCCAACCCAAAGCATGAAAGATGCCCCTCCTCTTGGTGGGCCCTGTTTTTATCTCTAACAGCTCTCTGCTCAGCATCTTTGTAATGTCTTCTGGGATCAGCGGACCTCCTGGGGAGAAAGTAGCCCCAAATATCATGCACATATCCCTGGGTTTCCTTCTTTTCCCAGATCTTGGCCCTGTGATTCCTTACTCTCTTGTTTACTCTCTGATACCTCCAATCAAACTTAAAAATACATATTTTGAGTAGCTTTTAAGTTGTCCTTAGTTGGGAATTTAGGCCAAATTACCTAGTTCACTGTGATCAGAAGTAGCTGTTCTGCAAAATTAACAGATTCCACCCCCCCACTCACCCATGACTTGGGAAAGGCTGCCATTCATTGAATCTAAAATCCAAAACCTTCACCCAGTCTAAGGAACACTGACTGTTCAAAGGAGCTTGGTTTGGAGAGTATCACTGTAGGCCCTGGTATCTGGGGATGGGGGTGGTATTCCGCAGGTGGGAGAGAGATAAAAATAGCCACAGAGAAAAATATATTACATATTTTCCCAGTTTTAAAATGCTGGAATCCTAAAATGCTCATCTTATTTAATGTGTGTAACAAAGCCTCTTTGTGGTCACATTCTCATCTGTTCTCATGACATTCCCTGAAGGCGGTGGGGCTTTTCATGCGTGTTTCACTCTTGAGCAAATGAAGCTTTTGGGGGCAGAGTCAAGGTCTCCCAAGCTGAAGCCCAGCCAGGCTTTGGATTCAGGTCCCCTGGTCCTGGTGACTCTGGAGGTTTCCTTCTGGGCACGCTGCCAGTTTCCATTCCCCAGGGCTGTGTGGGAGGGAGGCCCTGTCTCCAGGGAGATTTGATCTAAGTGTCCTTGTTGTCCCTGTGGCAGCAGGGATGACAGATTGAAGGCCCTGGGACATGCCAGATGCTCCAACCTGGCCATCCCGAGCAAAGGCCCCACGGGCCATGATTGCCAGATTCCGCCAAAGAAATGCCACATGGGCCGGGCCGTCTGAGGTCCCAGGTGGGTGGCCAGGGCAGTTCCAGCTGGCTTCAGTGTGCAGAGGAAGGGCTGCATGGGAAGGGGCCCACTCAGGCCACCCGAGGGGACAAAGACAATTAACATTTGTTGAGTTCTGGGAATGAACCAGGAAGTGTGCTAAGCACTTCCCGTGAATTGTCTCAGGTGCAAGCACTGTTCACCTATCTACGGTTGAGAAAACTAAGGCCCAGAGACTGGCTATGAGCTGAGTAGAAGGGGCACAGTGTACCCAGAACCATTAACCGATGATGGTTGCATTTCCGGCGGTATCTCTGGGGTCAGCCTGTGTTCCAGTTCTGGGTGTCATGGACAGTGTCCCTCTTTTCCAGCCTCCTAGAGTCAGGATCTCTCCACTTTGCTCTCCTAGTGCCCTATCTCCCCAGGCCTAAACCCCAGGGTTTGAACTGGGAGCTGTGGCCAGCCTGGTTCACAACCCCCCCATGTCCTGTTGGATCGAAGCCTCTTCCCCAAGGGCCCCCAGTCTTCCTTGCCCTTCCTGGATGGGCCACTCCTGGAACAGTGAGCACTCCCCCATCTTACAAATGCTGCCCAGATACCGCAGCACCCCGGGGAAGGAAGGGGGGCTGTGTGCTGAGAGCTGACCTCTGCCCACGAGTGATGCAGGTTTAGGTGGCTTGAACCCTTACCACACTGAGGATACCTGAGAGGCAGGTGTTGAAGTTAGAGGAGGGAGATCCTGAGGTGAGCGGAGCCCAAGGGGAGAGCTGGGATGCCCACCCTTCCAGCCCTGAAGGAAGGAGGCTTCGGAGAGCTTCATGGTGTCCCCTGCAGTTTGAGAAATGGTGTGGACTCTTATCTCACCTCTACCTGCACACTCGAGAGAGCTGGGGACATGCTGGCTGCTGTGCGGGCAGAGCCAAGGAAGGGGCTGCTGGCCCACGAGAGGGAGCGTGTGAGGGGGTCGGGTGGGCTCTCAGGCTGGGTCCCAGGAGGCTGCCTGAAGCATGAACAGACCCCAGCGACAGAGGCTGGAGCTGCCACAGGGAGTCCAGGCTCCTTGGTGCCCTGAGGCCCCCATGAAACAGCCTAGTCAGGGGGGTGGCCAGGCAGGCCCTGGAGACCCGAGGAGGGGCCTGTGGGAGCAAGAGGTGTAGCTTGAAGCCTCCCACACCAGAGCGAAGGTGCAGGGCAGCTCCGGTCCGGGTGGCCTAAAGGCCGCACCCCGCCAGGCACCCTGTATTCGAGGTGAAGGGATGGAGAAACGTCGTGTGCCCTCACCATGCAGCTCCCCAGGCCTGCCCGGTGTCTATCCCTCCACCTGAGGGCGGACAGAAGAAGAGATTCAAGCATCAGTAGGTGACACAAAGTGACAGTGATGTTCTAATTCCATAGCTGTGCTGCCACAGCACCATGGTGACATCCCTGAGGGCCGTGGCAAGCAGAGGAAGGCTGTTTGGGGGGCCCAGAGGTTTCTTGAACTCTTGTGAGGAGGGGACCCCACATGTCCTCTCCACCCAGATGGGACTCCCTCACAGGCAGAGGCTCTTGGTGGGGCAAGGACCCAAACCCGGAAATCGTATTGAGGATCTCTCTCTCTCTCTCTCCCTCTCTCTCTTCCCTTCTGGGAGAGAGATAGGAACAAACAGAATCACGGGTCTCCTGGGGGCAGGCACGAGAGCTACTGTCCTAGGTCTTTGGGGAGTGATGTCTTCATGGTCCTCTCTCTCTCTCTCTCTCTCCCCCTCTCTCTCTCTCCCCCCTGCACCACTTGGACAGGGGCAAGCAGAGCTAGGGCCCCCAAAAAAGACCCAGGAAAAAGAGAGACTGGGGGTTCCATGGAGCCAGGTTTGGAGTACCTGAGGATGAGGAATTTGAACTTGGGCCTGGAGTGGAGAGGATAGTGAGCAACAATAGCGGAAGGTCCAGAAGACCCAAGACTCGTGATTGGGGGTGGTGTGGGCCCCTCACCAAGGAGGGATGAGAGGACAGCCCCCCAGGCAGCTGAACGTGCTCACCACTGCCTCCTCTCAGATGTTGTTCATACAAGGAAACAGCCTTCTTTCAGGCTTGAAAGGATCCCTTCCTCTCCCCCGACCAACTCCCCCAGCCTGGGGCTCTCCCTCCTGTCCCCCAGTGTGAGGAAAACTGCAGCTGAAACCCCATCAGGCTGAAGCGTGTGTAGACCACAAGGTGAGGTTCTTTTGCAGCCTTTCCTAACTTTTTTGGGTCTGATACACTGCCAAAGAGTATCTGGAAACTCCCAGACTCCCTCTTGGGGAAAGTTTGCTGATGCCCACAGGCCCACACCACTGTCAGGGCCTCTCAGCCCCACTGAGGCCCGTGTGAGGAGCCCTGCTCCTGGCCTCCTCTCCCTCCACTCCCTCCTGCCCTTTCTCCTTCCTGAATCCCCCAAGGGCCCAGTGAGAGGCCCAGACTGGGAGTGACTGGGGCTCTGGAAAAGCCCCGAGGGTATGGCATCTAGAAGGAGGCAAGAAGGGGTCTGTAGTGGGGCAAGGATCACAGGAAACACATACTCTAAAGGAGGGTCATATGAGGGACATCTCATTGGTGGCAGCTGCGGTGGCAGGTCCCCAAGGCCCATGGGACGTGGGGCCTGGCAGGGAAGGGCAGCTGTCCTATTTTGTCACAGCTCAAAGCTCCTCCCTTCAGAAGAAAGCATCCTGACTACTGGAAGTTCAGGGGGTGTCCCAAGTCTCGGGGTGATTCTGCAGAGGGTGGCACTGGTCTGGGGAGTCACTTCTTTGGGGTGCAGCCACCTGACACCTCGCCCCGAGTCAGGCCATCCTGGAGGTGTGGTGGGCATTTCCTAGCTGATGTATGGACCGTGTGAGGTAGGGTGGGATCTTATCTGCATGGTCGCTTTGGGATGAAAGGGCCAGGCTGTGTGTATTGGCTTCGTTACTTTCTGGACCATGACCCTGGGCAAATCCTTTAACCTTTTTGGGTTTCACTTTCATCATCTGCAAAGTGAGATCGTGACCCTTTCCTCCCAGGGCTGCTGTAAAGACAGAATGCTCAGTGAGTCCCTGCTTGTGGGAGCTTGCTAAGAGCAAAGGTGGCCAGTGTGCAAGGACTTGGCCCCAGAAAGCTTGGCCTCTGACCAACAGCTTCTCACCCTCCTTCTGGAGCTCCCAGCGTGAGGTCCAGCCTGTCCAGCAGGATGGGACCCTCCCGGGCTGCCTCCTGCCCTGGAAACAGTTCTCCTTGCCTCAGTGGGTGCACAACTCCAGACTATTTTCTTCCCCTGAGGATCTGAAAGTTGGAGCTCATTGGCTGGCTCAAAAAAAAGAAGGGGGGGGGGTGCAAATTCTCTCGTGCATGCTGCAAAGGAGGGGGGTGTCTCAGGCTCTGTTTCCATGGAAACCACTGGCACAGGCTGGCTCCTCGGGGTGCAGAAAAGGGAAACTTGGCGGAGGCTTTGGGCACCTGGCTCCTGGGTGGTTTCCCGGGGCTGAGCAAATGGTTAGGAGTCTGGCCTCCCAAGGGGCAGGAAGGATCTCCCTCCCAAACTCAGGGGCCTTCACCCCTTTCCTCCAGCACCACCATCCGCCAGGAGATCTGTCAAGTTCCCTTAGCCTCCCTAATGTGGTCCCAACCTCAGACCCAGATGGGGACAGATAATAGGCCTTGGAGGGACAGGGTGCCTTAGGGGTATAAAGAGCGCAGGAGGGCTCCCCCCTGCAAGGCCCCATGTGGGAGGGAGGCAGTTGAGGGTGGGGGGACAGATGAAGCAGCTGGAAGGACCCCTGTGTGCGACCCAAGTAATGTGGCCATGGCAGCTTCACCCTTTCCGGCAGTGAGCTCCCATCAGTGAGGCCATTTCCCACCCAGAGACCCAGAATCATGTCCCCAGAAAGGATGCCCAGCACCAGCGTGGCCAGAGGATGTGTGCAGGGCAGCTGGAAGGACACCAGGAAGACTCCAGGCTTAGGAGGAGGCCAGATCCTTCTTTGCAGCCCATCTTGACTGAGCCAGCCTGAGGTTGTCTGTGGGGGCAGCAGGGACGGGAGGGGCTGGCCTGTTCTGGAACTGCCTCTGGGGAGGCTCTCCAGGCTCCGCTGCCCCACCCACTCCTCCGAATTCCTCATTGAACGAAGCTCTCTTCCCCGCCGTGGAAGCCCTCTGCACCCACCACTCCACCCTCCTGTGACCGAGGTAGGGGAGCAGAGAGTGTGTGTTAGAGGAAGAGACAGACAGCGGGGGAGGCAGAGAGAGCCGCCAGCTCAGCAGCAGGAGCAGAGCCAAGAGCTGGGCAAAGGGGCTTCAACAGGCTCAGAGGGAAGGATTAGGAACCCTTAATACCCAGAGTGGGACAGAGAGCCAGGGAAGGGGACCGAGAATCTGTTGGAGAGGCGTGGGGAGGGAGAGAGGGAGGGAGGGGGAGGGAGAGAGGGAAAGAGACAGGGAGGGAGGGAGAGGGCTTGAAAGAGGCAGGAGGCAGAGCAGAAGGGGTGGAGCGGGTAGAAGCAGGCGGGGCGGGAGGGGTGGGCAGGGGGCGGGCGAGGAGCCGCCCGTGTAACAATTACGTGTGGGTCCAAGCAAACATGAGGCAGCTGCCAGCCGGCCAGGCAGTCCTGTTCTCAGCTGCAAAGAGGGGAGGCCGGCAACAGTTTCCTTCAGCGCCCAGGATGCATCGGGCGAAGGTAGGCGCCGGCGGGGCTGGGGGCTCTCCCAGGGGTGGGGAGCCAGGGCTTCTGAGGGTGGCCCTGGACCAGGGATCCCTGTTGTGCTTCCTCCTTTGATCTCAAGCGCTGTCGTCCAGTCCCCTGTAGGGTCACTTTTGAAAAAGGAAGTGTTGGGTGTCCTGTCTGGGAGGCTGGAAGTCCGGGGCCCCCTGTGGACCCGAGAGGAGGCGTTAGGTGTTTGTGGGACAGAATGTGGTCGGAGGAGGAGCTTGCAGTCACTCTTGTGGCTGGTGCAGTTCTGTCCGGTCTCTGGGGCAAGTGCCAAAGTAACTGACCCTGACCCTGACCCTGAGACCCAGCCCACAGCCCTTAGAGGTGTGGGAAGGCTGAGTGCTGGGAGCGGGTGCCTTAGGCTTGAAAGCTGGGCAATGAGTGTTTCTTTTAATCATTCAGGAGATTAACACACCACTTCCCAAAGGGCTCTGAACCCCTGAACAAGGATGCATACTCCTAGTTCCCACTCCACTGGGTGGCTGGGAGGTTGGAGAGAGAGAAGGCAAAGGAAAATGCCTGGGACAGAGTTCAAGAAATAGTAACAGGCTGTTGGGAAGGTTGAAGACTAAGTGAAGAATGAGGGAGAGGAAAGAAAATAAGCCGGTTCCCAGACTACAGCTTGCACTCAGGGAATCCGTCCTGATGCCTTGCAAGCCTCTCGCGTGTTTGGGATAGTCTTGTTTGGGAAGGAAGAAGCAGCATCAGGTTAGATCTGGCGGCTCATAACAGAATGCCCCGGCTAACAGTGGTTTGAACGAGTTGGTTGCGTTTCTGTCTCATGCAGAAGTCCAGAGGGAAGACACAGAAGGCTGGCACGGGGGCCTCTTGGTCAGCAGGGGCTCAGGCTCCATCTGTCTCATTGGCTCCCATTCTTGAGGTTACCTTAAAGCCCAACATGGCTGCTGGAGCTCCAGCCAGCACGTGTAGGCAGCAGGAAGTAGAAAGAGGAGTGGGCAAAATAAAAAACAAACCTCAGATAAAATCAAGGTCTTGTGAGTAAGGAAGAATAGATATGGGGCTGTCATCCTTCAGTCTCCCCCTACCTTCAACCACCCCACCCCCCCAACACACACACAAAGGTGGATTCCTGCTTCTCTCTCATGCTCAAGGACAAGCAGCCCAGAGTCAGCTTGCTTCCAGAGTCAGGTGGTCCTAGGCCACACTTTGGCAGAGCCTGGGCGACCCCTGCTCTGTCTGGTCCATCTCCCAGGGGTGCCAGGAGGATTAGAGGGGATGGCATGAAACACTTTCAGCCTGGTGATGGGGCCCACTGAAAGGTGCTTTCTCTCCTGCCACCACCAGTCTCCCCAGCGACCTCCAGGGCAGAAAGAGAGAAACCGTGTGCCTGGTTCCAGGCATCCGTGCATGCGCTCGCCTCACACGCCCACCCCAGTTAGCATGGGTCCTGGGCATCCGCACACCCGTGTGAGTATGCCTTCATGAGCATGCCCGGTGACTGTGCCCACAGCTGACAGCACACACACAGAGGCAGGCGCTTCTAAACCCGTGCTGCACATGGCTGCACACAGCCCAATCTATCCACCCACCAGGAGACAAGGCTCCTTCCTCTGCTCCGCTGACCCTAATTGCCAGGAGGTCACTCCCTGCCCCCACCTGGTGAGTGGAGTGTGTGGCTCAAGTCCCGCAGCTGTATCTGGCTCTTTCCTTGGCCACTGTGATCCCATACATGCCCTCCGTACCCCTACGACTTTCTCCTGGGCCCCAGTGGATCTTACTGCACCTTAAGCCTGCTGGTGGCCTTCTTGGGGCTGGCCTGGCCAGAGACTGGAGCAAGTCCCACACCTTTTGGTGCTGGGCCAGGTAGGGACAGTGGTTCTAAGGAAGCCGCCACTGGGCCCCTCACCAAGGTCAGCAGGGGGATTGGGGGAAAAAATCCTCTCTAGGGGCAGCAAGGACTGTAGTTCAGAAAACAGGATGGCCTGGCTCATGCGTCCTCAGCTGCCTGTCGGTCATGGTCAGCAGCTGCCCCCAGTGACACCCCATGGGTGTTCAGTCCCTCAGCCTCTCCGTGCACTACCCAGTCCTTTATGGATCCTTGGGACATCCCAGGAGGGTGGGAACACCACCTCCACTTCTACAGACACTGAGTCTCAGAGAAGGGAGCAGCGTACTTAGCTTGAACTCCAGGAGCTCCTAGGGGAAAGGAACAAACAGAATCACGGGTCTCCTGGGGGCAGGCATGAGCTACTCTCCTAGGTCTTTGGGGAGTGAGATCTTCATGGCCCAGTGCATGAACTGGGAACCTCTGTACCTGCATTATCTCCCTGGACCCCCGGAGCAGCCCCTGAGATATAGCCTTTGGTACTGTATCCCACTCTACAGATGAGGAAGTGGAGGTCTGCCTTGAATTGCAAGCTACGAAGTAGTACAGATAGAATCTGAACCCTATTCCATTTTACTCCAAAGCCTAGTTCCCTAGGGCTTGGTGGGAGGCTGGGAAGCTCCTGGGAGAGTGGCTTGCTTGTCACCAGGCAGCTGGGAAAGTGCCCCATCCCAGCTGGAGGCTGGCTTCATGGGTTTGTGGCCCATTGTTCCTCCTGAAACCTTTAGTGAGAGCATGGGAACCAGAACCTATCCCTGGCCATGTCCCCTGGTTTAGGCATATCACCTCGAGCCAGCCACAGATCCCTTTCCGGGTAGTAGATCCAGGGCCGCAAAGGAAAGGACCCCCATCTTTGGCGTTCAGGATCCCTTTTCTTATCAAAATCCTTCCCGAGAGTGGGAAGTGCTCTGCCGACTCCAGCTGGCTTGGGGCCCATCTGCTCTCTCCGCCCCACTCCAAGGCATCTCTGGTGACGCCCAGGAGCAGCTGCAAAGCCCTGAATGTGGCCTCTGTGAGGGAGAAGGGCAACCTTGGTTTCCAAGGCAAAGAGAGAAGAGGAGAGAAAACTTGGCAAGTCTTCCTTAGCTGGTCCTCCAGATGAGGGGGTGGAGGGGGGCAGGAAGGAACGGGACAGGAAGGAGGGCACAGTGGGCAGTCAGTCCCTGTGTGCTGTGCCCTCAGCCCAGCTCCCTGTTCCCAGCTGACTGATGTTTCCCTTGAACAGGTGCCTCTGTCAGCTGTGATCAGCCTACATCCTAGAATGCCACAGAACAGCCACGTGACAGGGACAGAACCAAGGGGACTCGCAGGCACCAGAGTGGGAGAGGGGGAGCTAAGCTAAGCTGAGCTTTGGCAGGACAGCCCAGAGGGGGCCTGTCCCACCTCCCAGTTGGCCCAGCCTCCTGCCTCTCGTCTCTGTCCAGCCTCCCGCCTCAGGTCTCTGTCCAGCAGCCCCTGAGCCCCACAGGCACGGGTCTATGCCGTGCTCAGCTAGGCAAAGCAGGCACCGGTCTTCACAGGCCGCATCTCCAGCTCTGTGCCCACCGCCACCCAGCCCCATCTCTGACACATGTCTCCAGGCCAAGCAAGGGGTAAACCCGAGGCCATCTGCCGCGGGTGCCATGCCCCTATGCCCAGCCTACCCTGACTCTGGTTCAAGATCCCCTCTCAAGAGGGACTTTCTGAGCAGTGACCCCCAGAGAGCCAGCTTCTACCCCCAGCTCCACCCAGCTGACCCTGCGAGTTGGGCAGGTCCATCCCTTCTCTGAGCTTCAGTCTCCCCATGTGGGCCTTAGATATGCTCATGGCCTGGGTCGGGCCCTCACCCAAGGCCTGTGCCTTGTGGTGCCGGGCGGGGGCCAGGAGTAGAGGTGGAGGACACTACCGAAAGTGCCAGGAGGCAGATCCAATGGGCATACATATGCCCATTGGCTTGTCACGGAGCCCCATCTGCACATTTGATATCGAAGGGCTCCAGCCACGAGAGGATAGTGGCCTGGGTTTGGGGGTAACACGGCTGTACCTTGTCAGCTGTTAGCCTGGCTCTGCATCAGGAGGACCTAGGCTCAGTCCCACCTCCTTCATGCATTAGCTGTGTGTCCTTGCGCAGGTTAGTTAGCTCCTCTGTGCCACTGTCTCCTCATTTTCCTGGGGGAAATATCATTCTCCTCCTAGATAAATGAGGTCCCATATCAGCCTGCTCAGCCCAGCCAGGGCATAGAGCAAGAGCTCCATAAATGGTTGGAGGGTCAATGTCACTATTTTCTGATTACTGAGTAGAGCCTGGGAAGAGCACGCCAACAGGAAAATGTCCTCAACGAGCATGCTGAGCAGCCCTCCCCCAGGTTAATGAGACACCTGCATTGCCTGGGCAGCAAGGGCCAGGTGGGGAGCTTGTGTCCTAGCCCAGGTGGCAGCCCTCAGAGGCAGGGCAGCAATGACCCAGTCCTCCCCTCCCCTGCTCCAACGTGTGCGTGCTCCTGCAAGTGTTGGCAGGAACTTAGGCCCAGCTCCCGCCTCAGCAGGCGAGCTGCCCGGCCTGCATCTGTAGGTGCCCAGGGGTGGGTGGAAAATCGAGGCTCCCCCAAGCCTCCCCACCTCAAATCCTCGGGGCCCGCACGACACGACGCCCACTGCCACTTCCTGCCATCTGTCCCAAGTGATGGAAATAGAGTGAGCAAGGAGGAGTGGTTGCTCAGGGAGCCAGCCTGAACTGCCAAAGTCCCCAGGACAGGAGCGGGGGGGGGGGGGGGCAGGCAGCCCCACATCTGAGCGGCTCTGGCTCTGCGTGTTCCCAGCTGGCCCAGACTCTGGCCCTGAGGCAGCCCTCCTAGGAGGGGCCAGGGCAGGGAGGGAGACTGAGAACCCGAGACCCCTTCCTCCCACAGATAAGGCCTAGAACTTCCCATTGGTTGGCATGAGCCCTCCAAACCTTAGTGGCACTTTCAGATCTACCGACAGCTTTATAAAAATAGAGCAGAGCGGGCCCCACTGAATCAGATAATGCAGCCCCGCAGGGAGTCAGATGTGGGGGAAGCTCCCAGGTGATTCTGATACCCAGCAGCTGAGCGGAGCTGGTTGGCTGGCTCGCTCTCTGGAAATCACAGGACAGTCGCTTGGCCCCGCCCCTGCGTGGCCCCGCCCCTGCGTGGCCCCGCCCCTTGCGCTGGTTCGGCAGAATTTGCTCTCGATTAGAAGGATGCGGATTAGGGATAATCTGGCTCCTGCTGGGGCTTTGTACGCGCCACCGCACTTAACCTTCCCCAGGGTCCTATAAAGGCATATTAGTCTCCCTCTTTTACAGATGAAGACTAAGCGTGGTCGAGTACTTTGTCCAGGGCTGTCCAGCTGAGGTGCCGGTCTGGCTGACTGCAGACCTCTTCCCGCTGTACCTGGTAGCGGGAAATAATATGAACCTGCCTGAAATCCCCCCTCCCTGGCTAAGTGTGTCTCAGGAGCCGCACCTGGTGGGTCCTGGTGGTCCTTATGCAACCATAAATATAAATAAATATTTATTTATTTATATCAACCATAAATATAAATATTTGGGAAAAATTAGCTCTAACTTTTGCATATGCATTTACTCAAGTGATGTTACTCTGAGGAAGGGAGCCTGGGTGTTGAACCTGGGTTTGCCAGGACCCTCCACGGCCTCCAGCCATGCACCCCTCCCCCCCCCCAACAATAGGCTGCCACAGGCCCACAGGTAACCTCTGCCAAGCCTTCTCTGGGCTTTGCTGTGGGGGTTCTCTGGAGGCCAGAGGACGAGAACCACAGAGCCAGAAGTGGCTGACTGAAGGTCTCGCTTCAGGGCACCCCTAGGGCTTGACCTGATGGATCCTCACCAGGTGATGCTTTGCCCACTGGGCATGGGCAGTGAGCAGGGCAGCTGCTGGCCTTTCAAGGGGCTTCAGGGAGTGGGGACTCACGAGGTGGGGTGTCCGGGTCCAGGTCCTGGGAGTTTGTTTGAGATGATTGGGTTGATGGTGTTCCTGGTGGAGAGTCCAGACCTTACCCCAGCAGGGCAGCTGGGAGGCATGAGGGGTTGTCCTGTTCCCTCCGTATCTGTGGTGACAGGTGTCACAGTTACTGGGGAGTCCCCTCGACCCCCCCCACTACCCACATCCACAGCAGATCCCACACACACACTAATATCTCCACCATCCTTCCCACTGCCTGGGCCTCTCAGCACCCCCACTTCCTTCCCTGGATTTGCTCAGCCCCCCCAAGTTGTTCTCCTGCCTCCTTGTCCTCCATCTTTCCTCCACGCTCCACTGGGCCACCTTTCTGAAACAAGTCTGACCAACCCTAGCTGGGACTTGAGAAGGACAGAGGAGTTGGGGTCAGTGTATGCCCTGGCAGGAGGAGACTGCCCCAAACCATCCACCTAGCCGGTCTGAGAACCATCTAGAAGAGTGCTAGCCAATAGAAGTGTAGTGTGAGCCACAGGTGTCATGTTAAGTGTTCAGGGAGGGACATTAAAGAAAGTTTTCTTTTTTTAAAATGAGGGGTCTTTTGATCATATATTTTATTTAACCCAGTGTAAGTATTATCATTTCAATATGTAAGCAATATAGTTATTAATAAGCTATTTTCCATTCTTCCAAGTAAGGCTTTGAATCCGTGTCTATTTGCACTGATGGCACATCTCAGTTTGGACTAGCCCTATTTCAAGTGCTCAATAGTCACCTGCAGCCAGGGGCCCCTGTCTGGGACAGTACAGACCCAAGGGCTCAGTGCAGCTGCATTGAGCGGGCCCCTAGTCTGTTGGTCCTCTGCCTTCGCTGACTTTGCTTCGTCTGGCACAATCTGTATGATTGTTTTTTATTTTTTCTTTAAACTTACTCACATTTAAAATTTTTTTATTAACATATAATGTATTATTAGCCCCAGGGTACAGGTCTGTGAATCAACAGGCTTACACATTTCACAGCACTCACCATAGCACATACCCTCTGCAATGTCCATCACCCAGCCACCCTCTCCCTACCCATCCCTACCCGCCCCCCTCCAGTGAACCTCAGTTTGTTTCCTGAGATTAAGAGTCTCTTATGGTTGGTCTCTCTCCTGATCCCATCTTGTTTCATTTTTTCCTTCCCTATCCCTCACAGCACCCCCTCCCTGCCTCTCAAATTCCTCATATCAGAGAGATCATACGATAATTGTTTTTCTCTGATTGACTGATTTCACTCAGCATAATACCCTCCAGGTCCATCCACATCAATGCATATGGCAAGATTTCATTTCTTTTGATGGCTGCATAGTATTCCACTGTATAGATATACCACTTCTTCTTTATCCATATCATATTTTAAATTTTAATAAATGCACTGAAAGGGGAATCTTTAAATCATTATTGTAAATGGAAAGAGGGGAGCCATTGATGAAGGGGACAGTTAACAGTATGGATGCCTTGCAAGCAGAAACCACCAGGACACACCTAAAGGTAGACTCTTCCTTGACCCTCAGTGCGAGAGAACACACAGCACAGGGGAACTGGGCAAGCTTGGTCAGAGGGTGTGAGGAAGAATCTCTTCCGGGGCTCGGGCTTCAGCTGGCTGATTTGGAGGAGGTTCTGAGGAACCTCAGTAGGTTGTTGTGAACATCAAATAAGACAGCAACTCCACATGCCTCACCTGGAGCCTGGCCCATAGCAGGTGGGTCTCCAGCTTGGTATCCTCTCTGTCCCTCCCCTGCTCCCCACAGACCTGGACTTGGAAGTGAGCTAAGACTCACCCCACCCCACTCCCCTCCCAGCCCATCTGGCCAGACAGGAGCTCTGGGTTATCAGGGAATGACCCTGCCCACCCGCAGCCCCTGCTCTTTGGGGAAACTGTGAGCCTCAGAGAAGGCTGTAGGTTTCCAGGGCCAACCAAGGGCCATTGCTGGGACATGGCCCAAGAGGGCCACTTGTGCCAGACGTGCCAAAGGGGACTCTGTCACCCAACCCTGGCCACCCCTTGAGGCCCACCTGAGGATGGAGGGAGGGCTCCAGCTGCTGTGGAAATGATGCCAGGATAAAGCAGGATTAGGAGGAGAGAAATTCTCAGCTGAATTATGAAGAGCATCAGGGGACTTTCATCTAGTCATTTGTGAATATTTCTTGAGGTTTTTGAGTGTGCGTATATATCTACTAACCTTTTTTGTTTGTGCGACACTATTTTTATTTGAGACTTTACTGAGATCATTGTGGAATCACGTGTGGCTGTGAGAATTAATATAGAGAGACCGTGGAGGGAAGCTGCAGGTGGTGGTGGGGGGCAGCAGAGAGAAGGTGCGAGAACCCGCCTGGCGTGTGTGAGGAGCGGTAAGGTGAGCGCTGGGCAAAGGCCGACGGGGGGGTTGGGGTGGGCGGTGCTGCCTGTCCAGCAGGGCTCCACTGACTGGGATTTTGTAGGCAGGAGAAAGGCACTGGGGTTTTACTTGGACTGCGGTAGAAGGCACGGGGTGCTTAGCTGGGAAGGGGGGTGGCTTTCATTCAAGCTGGAGTTTCTCACAGATGCAGCTCTCCTCAATTTTGTCCCCTTAAGAAAGAGGCATTTTGGGGTGAAGGGGCTGGTCACCTCTTAGGGCTCCCTGACTCCTATGCCTGGGAGCTTCCAAATCAGGAGCAGGGTGCCCTGAGTGGGCCACTAACATTTTCTGACAGCCCAGGCAGACCCTCTCCTAGACAGACCAGTGTCAACCGTTCCTGAGGATGACCTGCGGTCACTTGTCCCTCCTGACTCCCCTCCTGGTGGTTGTGTGGCCCTGCCCTGTCTCAGCCACTGTGGGCCCCTCCTCTCCCCCACAAGGACCCCTCATCCACCTCACAGGGGGTCACTGTCCTAGGCCCTACCTGCGGGGCTCCCGGGGCTCCTGCCCCTCGTACCCCCAACTCCCTGTGTCAGGGAGAACACACACACTGGGTCTCGTCAGTCCAGGAGAATAGAAGGACATGGTTTGGGGCTGACTCTGACGTGGCTGGGGCCTCAGGAACCCCTCCCCAACTTCCGAGGCCTCTCCGGGGTCCTGGCCCCAGGAAGGGTGAGCAGCACAGCCTGTGACCAGCAACTCCTGAACCCTGGGACCAGGAGACCACAAGGACAGAGAGGCCCTGGCATGCCCCCCCCGCCAGACTTCTCCTGGACTTAGTTTCCTCATCTTTAAAATGGGGGTGGTGTTGCCGACCCTGTGGAATTGTCTTGACAGTGAGACCACCTTGAGGCCCAGGATAAAAAGCACACCCTGAGCTCTCTGTCCTGCCTGTGGGTCTTGCCAGCCCTCCCTGGAGGACAGAACCCTGGCTCCCTGGCCGGGTCTCTCCCGCTTTAGTTAGGTCCAGTCTGCAAGGCAGAATCCCCATGACTAACCTTGGGCTCCACGAGGACAGTCCCTGCCAGCCAGCACCAGCACCATCCTGGGATAGACAGGGACCCAATGGATGGCTCCTGAGGCCCACGGCAGTTTTTCCTTCTTACAGTCTCCACTAACCCCAGCTGCAGGGCCTACAGCAAAGAATCATGAAGTGATGAAGCCCTAGTTGTCCATCAACCCCCTACCCGTCCCCCCCCCCCCCCCCCCCCCCGCTTCCTGGACTGAAATAAAGACCTTACTCATTGAGGCCGTTTCTGTCCTGAATAAGATCATTAATAGTGGAGAAGGTGCCTCTCTCATCCAGCAGGGGCAGGACCTGTGTGTGCGTGTGTCTGTGCATACGCGGCCCCTCCCTCAGCCTCCCTGGTACCCCGAGACCCCTGGGCACCCCTGCTTACCTCTTCTTTCTGCCCCACCAGGATGGGGGGTGCTCGCTCTTGCTGCAGCTCTGGGCACCGCTGACCTGCCTCGTTCCCTCCTTGGAGGAGGGAAGGAACGTGGGGGTGTTGTTGCGCGTGTGTGTCGGGGAGGTGGCTTGCAGGGTGATGGCTGTAGAGAGGGCGTGCCCAACTGGGAAGGCCCCAGAAATGTGTGGACATCACCCTGTCTAGGCGGCCACTTCGTCAAAAGCTGACCAGGCAGGCAACAGGCTGTCCAGCCCTAACCAGGAATGGGCCTCAAGGAGCCATGAGCCAACCCAACCTGGAAGGTTCTCCCACCTCATTGGTACCTGCGGGGTGCAGCAGACCAGCTTCCCCTCACCCAAACATTTGTACCAACTCCTCGGTTCAGGGGACCTTGTAGGGCTTTTCTTACTCCTCATGCTCAGAAAAGCCTATACCCAAGACATGAGAGAGCCTGAAAGTCCAGATGCTTCCTTCCTGGCTCCTTCTGTAGCCAGGGAGGAGGCACAGGACCCAGGCAGACACCTGGAGCTAGGGACCCCACTGAGAAAAACCCCCAGAGCAGCCTCCAGGTCCTGAGGACAGCAGGGCCATGAGGACACCAGGCCCAGTGCCCCAGGAGGGAAGTGGGAGCAGCAGGGTCGGGGGTGCTTGGCCACAGCAGAGGGGCTCTCGTTGGCCTCTTCTGGGGGGTGACTGTGACTGAGGGCAGGCTGTCCCTTGGCTCGCTCTTTGCTCCGGCTTATCCTCCCAGCCTGGCTCTCTGTCCTTTCTGGGGAGGCTGTGGCTGGCCCGGGACCCCTGTGGCTGGTTCCTTTCCTGTTGTCATCAGCCCGGGTCAGTCTCTGCTCCTCGCGCCCGAGAGCAGACCGATGCAGGGACTCTGTTTGGGGCCTCGGGTCTGCAGCATCTGCCCAACTGCTCGTCTGTTCATTGGCTTTGGGGACAACACAGAGTTAGCACACATGGAACCTCACTACCCTGGAAGGATATCCCCAACTCACCACCCCAGTGGCCATTGTCCTGGCCAACCAACCCGACCTCTCAGAACTGGTGCCCATGCAGAGGGGGTGCTCCCTCCTGCAACTGGAGCTCAGGCCGTGTGTCCTGGGTAGAGGGACCCTGGGGACAAGACTCGGGGGCGGGTAAAGGGTGACCCTGCCCTGGAGATTGGGGTCGGCCTGGAGGTCCTCTCTGAATGGGGGCTCAGGGCTGCTCTGCCTGTCCCTGCTGCAGGAAGTGATGAAGGTGTCAGATGGCAGCCTCCTGGGAGACCCCGGGCGCACACCACTGAGCAAGAAGGAGGGCGTCAAGTGGCAGCGGCCACGGCTCACCCGCCAGGCCCTGATGCGGTGCTGCCTGGTCAAGTGGATCCTGTCCAGTGCTGCCCCCCAGGGCTCAGGTAGGGGCGGCAAGGGGCTGGGCAGAGGGTGGGGGTGGGCATGGGGCATCTATTCTGAGCTCTCCTCTCTCTGAGGGCTCAGAGACCAGCTGGGGACCCCAGCCCAGGCCGAACCACCTCTGCTCTGTTGGGAGAGTATGTTTTCATTCATTCATGAGTGTGATCACATACACGAGGTGCACAGGAGAGCCTGCCTCTTTGCCTTGAAGGAAAAGGGCAGACCTGGGCCCTGACAGCCTGTCCTGTTTGGTGTCTCAGACACCCTCTGCACGATTTCCAGGGAGCCTTGGTCCCTCTGGCAGGAGAACGGGCATAAGTCATGACCCTGGTCTCCCAGGCCTGATGCAGGGGAGAGGGGAGGGGATGGCCCTAGGAGCCCCGCATCAGCAAAGCAGCCGGTGGCCACCTGTGTTGAGTGGTTGAGTGGTCAAACCCCCTCCAGGGTACTCCCAGCGCCATTCCAGCCCCTCCCTTCTGCCGCCCCCCAGAGCCCCTGTCATTTGCTCCTGACCCTTCCCTTCCGTGCCGAGGCCTCTCGCGGAAACACTGCTGCGCGGGAACGCATGTGCGGGGTCCATGCGCACTCCTCAGGGTGAGGATGGCGGAATGGGTTTTGCATGTGGCAGAACTGTGAAGGCACTAAAAGTTCATGCAGACAGCTTTCCTGGGAGGCTGGCCTCCTGACAGTGCTGTTTGTTCCGCAGCGGGGTAAACACAATGCCGTTCGCTATCAGGACAGAAACCACGAGCAGGGGTGAGCCCCAGCAGTGTGTCTGATGGGGTCCGGTCTGCTGCTGCCTGTGCTGCTTGGGGCTCCAATACCCCACTGGTCTTGGCCCCCAGGCTTTTATTTATTTATTTATTTATTTATTTTTGAAAGCTGGCTCCTCACCCAGCATGGGGCTTGAACTCATGACCCCAAGATCAAGAATCACACGTGACCGAGACAGCCAGGCACCACTTCCGGGCTTTTCTGGGCAGCAGCACAAGACCATCACCTCGGAGTCCCTCTCTGTCTCACCCTCCCTGATCCTCTCCGCCCAGCACCCCCACCCCCAGGCTTCTCTCCTGCTGGGCCCTGCCTCCAACTTCCTACTCGAGGCAACTTTTGGCTGCTTCAGGACCAGGCTGAAGGGTGACAGGCTACCTCCTGGCTGAGGCTTTTTGCACTCCCGAGTGTGAGTGGGCATCGAGGAAAGCAAGCTGGGGGCCGGGCTTGTTGTGTTCAGGGTCACAAGGAGAGGGCCCTGAGGGGCCCATATATCCCACCTTGAGCCCCGGGGGGGGGGGGTTCCTGGAGGCCAGCAACTGAGGCTGAGCTGTCAGGATGTGTTTGCTGGAGACTTGTCATAGCCCAGAGCCGTGGGGGCAGGAGTGAGGGCGGATGGAGCAGGGCCCAGGACACCTTCCACAGCTTAGGCCCAGCCCAGTGCATCGCCCCTCATAGGCACGTCCCCCAGACGCCATGCCAGGCACTGAGAGGCTATGTGGCGTGTGGAAAAACAAGATCCTATTTCATTGTATAGGGTACACCCTGCAGATCACTCTGTTTTATCAGAGTCAACAGAAGCTCAGGGAGGTCACATGACACAGCAGGTCACAGGGTATTAGGGACAGAGTAAGGGCTCTGACTGGGAGCTTTTCCACGGGTTCCAGGCAGGGCGCCCACCCCGATGTGTGTCTTCCATGTCTTTTCTCTTGGGGAACCTCCGGGATCTCTGGAGGCAGCAGCCACTCTCACAGACTGAGACCCGAGCGCATCCCTGGTCTCCCCAGGGCCCAGCTCCCAGACCCTGCCTCCTTAGTCCAAAGATGTCCTCCATGCGCCACTCTGGGATGGCATGGTTGGTGTGGCCACACTGAGGGCTTGGCGTGCGCGTGAAATGCTAGTGTGCCCAGATGAGGCCTTGCCTGCACTGGCCCTTGGCCACACTTCTTGGTTGTCAGAGGAGTCGCTCAGGCAGCAGCAATGGTGTGTTGGACCCTGTGGTGGGAGCTGGTGTTGGCAGAAGCAGGGAGCAGGGAGGAAGTCCGTATGCAGATTGAGGGTCAGTTCCGGAGAAGATAAGCGGTGGTCCCTGCCAGGATGAGGGGTGCAGTGGAGCCGACCTGACAACTGGTGGCTGGCTTGTCACCCTGCCAGCAAGCTGTGTACTTAACATCAGCCTGGGGACGAGACGTTCCCATAGGAACCCATAGGCCGTCTTAGACCACGTGGCACTCTGCTGGGGAACAGTGCCAGGCAGCAAGGAGTACAGCTTGCCCGGCCATCTTGTCTACCTGACCCCTGGGCTCTTTCTCAGGCCTGCTGCCTCTGGACAACAGTCACCCCTCCTCCTCTCTCTTCTCCTCTCCCTCCCTGACCCTTGAACAGATGGTTCGCAACCATCCACGAGTGAGTGGAGATCCGTACCCCAGGCCATCTGTTCTTCCAGGAAGTATGGGCGAGCAGATGTATCAGTCACTCTGCCCCCCAGGAAGGCTCCCCTTCTCCATCGTCCTTCCCTGCTGAAGGGGCCACCGTGTCAACCTAGAGTTCATGCTAGCGTTTCTTGCCGCTCTGTCTATAAATGACATGGGAATGATCTTCCTCTCCAGATGGCGTTAGAGACTCCCCTCGGGGTCACAGGTGTGGGTTGAGGGGGAACTGGCAGTGCAGCAGTTGCCGTGGGGACACGAGTCTCTTGCTATGTTCTTACCTGAGCCTTCCAGACCCTCTGCGCCTGCACTTGGACATCGCCCATGCACGTGCTGATGGAATGCTGCACACACAAATCCGGGCCTTTAGAGCCAAGGGAGAGGTTGATACTCAGTGCCTGATGGGCAGCAGAGGTTCCATGAGAGCTCAGCAGTAAGCCACTAGCTCCATGTCAAAAGAAAAGATCTTTGACAAAGAAAGATGGCTTTACTCCAAACCCGGGAGACCATGGAATGTTCCTCCTGGGGAAGCCATTGGCCTGCAGAGCACGCTACCTTGCCTGGAACGCAATGGGTGCTTGTGAATGTACAGGGTCACAAGGCCCAAGGGGCAGAACTGCTAGTCTGTGGCCTGACGTGCTGCCTAGCCCTTGCTCGCTCTCAGGAAAGCAAAAGGTTTCGAGCAGCACGCTTCACGGCGGTGCATAGGAAGGCCCAGCCAAAGCTTACTTCCTTTTACCAGCTGGGAGCGCAAGGTGCAACAGTTCGTCTTTCACTTCGGAGGGAATATTTTGGCTTGGCTGTACTTGTGTATAACAGAAACCCCAAATAACAGCAGCTTAATTTAGACAAAGATATGAGAAATCTGGGCTAAGCAGTGGCTGGTACCAGGTTAGCAGCTTGGGGGTGTCAGAATCAAGGTCTCTGGGATTTGGGGTTTTTTTTGGGGGGGGGGGTTGCCCTTTTCCTCACAGCCCCAAGGTAGTTGCTTTGGCTCCAGCCGTCACGGCTTCATTCTAGGCACAGGGAAGGAGGAAATGGTAGTGCCTTGATCAGGAAAGCAACACTCTCATGGAAATCTCTGGAAGAATGCTTCCTGTATTTCACTGGCCAGAACTGAGCCACCTTGACAGCAAGGAGGGTGGGGGAATGTTGTTTTTAAAAGCTGGTTCATTTCTGCCCCCAAGAGAATCTGAATTCCATAGGTGAAAAAGCAGAGGAGAATGAATACTGATGTAGCATTCTCGGCCACATGGACCTTGCAAGGTTGTTTTGATGACAGAATGTGCTGGTGGCCAGAAGGACCTTAGCCAACTGCCTGGCCCATGCTAGGTGCCCAGTAAATGTGGGGGGGTGGAGGGGATGGCCAGCTGTTTCTGCTCCAGTCATCCACTAGCTTTCCTCTACCCTCCTCATCAGAGGGACCCCTTTTCCTCTCCCCATTCTCTGCTCTATAGAGACACCAACAGTGCTGTGATTTGGTGTCAGTGAGCAGAGACCAGAGGTCAAGAAGTAGGCAAAGGTCAGGACCCTACCCATCCCCCAGCTCTGCGCAGGGCCCCTGGCTCCTGAGCATCCCAGGCAGAAGAAGGCTGGGTGGGAGCAGGCTGCTCCTTTTCCGGCCACGGAGAAGCCCTGGGTCATGGGTGAGGCCCACTGCAGTGAGATCACACTCTCACCCGAATATCACACCAGCAGCACCTCCTCCATTGGTGCTGGGAGCTCCGGAGCAATGCCCACCTCCCCCACCCCCTTCCCAGGCCAGGAAGCTGCAGCTGCCCTTCTGCCTCCAGGAAGAGTGAGCTCCGGGGTCCTGGGGAGCCAGAGCAGGCACAAGGTGAAGGGGCTGGCCTGAGGGTAGAAGTAAGGGTTGCTTGAGGAGGGCCACCCTGGCAAGGTGCTGGCCATCACCTGGGTGCTCTGGGCTGAGGGCTGGGTGGCAGGTGGTCCTGGGGAAGGCTGAGAGAACAAGAGGCAGAGACGGAGGACAGAGGAGGGAAGAGGGAAGTGCAGGCCAGAGAGGCCAAGACCTTGAGGGTCAGGCTTGAGATCAAGAGGAGAGACAGGCCAGAGAGGGGAGAGAGAGAATTCTAGAAGGAAGGCTCTGAGTGTCAGGTTGGGGAGAGGCAGGCAGAGGAAGGACGGAGCAGGCTGGGGGTGGCCTGCACTGTGGCTGGTCAGGCCGAGCTGAGGGCAGGAACTAGGGCCTCCAGGATGGGGCCTGGCCCAGGGGTGGTGGGGCGTGAGGAAACCCCAGCCCCAGCCCGGGGGCCTGCTCTGAGGCTTCAGGAATGCCACCACGGCTGCAAGAAGCACCTGGGAGACATCATCAGCTTCTTCTTCCGCTTCATCTCTGGGAACCTGGCTCGAGGTGAGGGCTGCTTTGATAGGACTGGTCAAGGGAGCAGAAGAAGCAGGTTTGGGACTCAGGACTGCTGAGCCTGCCTTGTAAGGGGTCGGGGCAATTAGAGGGGGTGGGGACCCCAAGAGCAGAACTGTAAGGAACCCCTTGGCTCAGGGCCTTGTCCTACGACTGCAGGCAGTGAGTGCCAAGCCAGGCTCCCATACTCCTGGGCTTGAGGAGGGAGCAGAGGTGGGAGAGGGCTTCCTTCTCCCAGAGCACAGACTCGGGCTCAGCCTGGGCCAGGAGGGAGCAGGAGGCCCCAGGGCCAGCCCACCTGCCTTGCCCACACTGACCCCAGTGCCCTGGCCTCTCCCTTTCCCAGAGTCCCTTTCCTGTTCCCCCAAATAGAGGTGTGACTTCTGCAGTGAGGATGAAAGAAATTGCTTGATCAGTAACAGCTGTCTTTTAAAATCTATACAACCAACCAACCTGGCATTTCGGGCAGGGACACTATGGGGCTGTCAGGCTCAGGCCTGGGGAGGAGCCCCATGTGGGAGTGACAGCAGAACAGGCCAGGTCCCGCTTCTGCTCTGTCTCCTCTGCCCCTCACCAGGATGGGTGTTCCGGGGCCAAGCAGGACCCAGACCCCGCATCGGCCGTGGGGACCGGGAGGCCGGCACAGGGAGAGGGCCTCCTGCGTGTGGAGCCTGGTGTCTTCTCGGCCAGATGCTCTGGGAAGGGTGGTGTCAGGAGCTCCAGACACTGAAAGGAGAGACCCTCAACAGCTCGGGGCTTCTGATCCTTTTGTCTTTCCCTGTTATTAGAAGGATATGAGGGGAATTTGGCTGAAGTAATCACATGATTCTCTGAAGAGATATCAAACGAAATTCCTGACACATAAACATGAATCAGTGTAGACATGGGATGTATTGGTTTTTTAGCCAAAGATAAAAGATGCTTCTGCTGCCCAAAGATGCTCATAGACCCTGAGGGACAATGTGCCCACACTGAGTGGGGCTGGGCTGAAAAGCCTGGCCTCTTGTCCCCTCTCTGGGGAGTGGGGGCTTTATCCCCTGCTCTCATTCCCTGCCCTGACCCGAGAGCCAGGCACAAAGCCTGGTATGCCAAATCCTTGTCAAATTAATGAATAATATATTTTTTAAAGATTTTATTTATTTATCTGTCAGAGAGAGAGAGAGTGAGCACTGGCAGACGGAGGCAGAGGGAGAAGCAGGCTCCCTGACGAGCAAGGAGCCCGATGTGGGACTCGATCCCAGGACGCTGGGATCATGACCTGAGCCCAAGGCAGCTGCTTAAGCAACTGAGCCACCCAGGCGTCCCTAATGAATAATATTTTAAGAAGAATAAAAACACAAAATTGAGCATATAACCAATCATATCAATCATCTCAAAATCAGTCAGATAATAATGATTTCAAATACTGAAAAGCAGTAGTAGATCTCTAATCATAAGACAGGATTCTGATATAAGGAAGGTTTGCAGAGGGAGATCAGATGGAGGTCTGAGTCTAAAGCAGGGGTGGCAACCTCAGGGGCCTTTAAGGGAGGGGACCCAGTGTGGCTGCCAGAAGTGGGGGCCCAGGGTCACAAGCCAGCTTTTCAAAGGCAGTGGAAGCTCTCTCTCTGCTCATGATGCCCCTTACCCTTGCCTCCCAGCTGCTGACCTTCCCCACCTGAGACAGCCATTGTGTGTGTGGGGGATGGAACTTTGCAGACCGTGGGCCACTCCTCGGGGAGGGGAGACACCTGGGGGTCAGGCTTAGTGGCAGAGGGATGAGCCTGGAGTTACCAAGCCTCCGGCATGTCCCCACGGCTGCTTCTAATAGTTGCTCCTGCTCGTTCCTGCTGGCTGTTGATCAGAAGTGCCTCTCCTGCCCCTGCTCCGCCTGGGCTCTTCATCTGTCCCAGGGGGATGGATATGTGTCATGGTCCCTGCTCCACGGGGCGCCTAGAGAGTCAGCAAGACCCCTCGCTTACCGAGTTTCCCTGAATGGGAGTCTTTATCGTCCAGTAATCTCATGTACCTTTTTCAAGCCTTTTTACATGCTTGATGGGCTTGCAGACTCATGGGAGCTTTTTCTCACTCCCTCTGTGTGTCTCTGTGTCTCCGTCTGTCTTACAAGGAGGAAGGAGCTGCAGGTCTGTGTCACCTAAGGGTGCAACCTGCCTCCCTCGGCTTCAGTTTCCTCATCTCACAAAAAACAAACAAACAAAAAAACAACCAACCAAAAGAAAAGGACAAAGACTTGACCTTGCTGGCCTACTTCTGAGCTCCTTCCAGCTCTGGATGCTGGTTCTGGGAGTCACAGTAAGTTGGGAGTGCAAGGAACAAGGAGCCTGAGAGCAGGCTGGTGTGAGCGCTGACATGATGCTTGAACACAATGGCTGGACATCCACATGCGGGACAAGCCAGGAGAGGAGCAATTCCTTGTCACCTCTGACTTTTCCCGTCTTCCCTGCGGAATTGCTCTTCCCTGTTGTTGGGGGAATTCTGTGCAGGTCCCGTGGGTGTCTTTCAGGGGTTCGTGCATCCTCAGGGAATCCTACCTGGCCCAGATCAGAGTTCTAGACCCTCATCCACTTCGGGATCTCCCTCCTGCTGGCTTGTCTCAGGCCGGAGTGTGGGCAGGGTTCTAGACGTCTCCACTCCTTGTTTTCTTGTTCACCTTGCTTCCCACCTGGTTCTGGTGGTCAGGCCAATGCCAGCTCCCTTCCTTTGCTCACGATGCCCCTTGACCCCATCTCCCAACTGTTGAGACTCCTCTCTCCAGGCAGCACGAGGAGGAACATTGAAGGGTGGATTCCCCCAACCCTCTTCCACAGGGTCCGAGGGGCTCTGGGGAAATGCACCCTCTGCCTCCAGGACCATCACCTGGTGGGTGTCCAGTTCCCGCCCCTCCCCCTGGCTGTCTCAGCCATTGTAACCATGGCCATCACCTGACCTCCTCCTGGTGTGGGTCAGACCCACCTGGCCCCAGACACAGACCCAGACCCCAAAAGGCTTCCTAGAAGCACCTCAGTTGGACAGAGGACTAGAGCCCTTTGGTGTAGGAGGAGGGAAGACAGCCAGCACACCAACCAACCTTTCCAAAGATGTTCCCTTTCTCCGCCTCACCAACCTTTTCCTTCTCTGCCCCCTGGCTGGATGAGGAAGGATGAGTCACAGGATGGGTTTCCTAGGCCCTTTGTGTGACCTCCAGAGCTGGTCTCTGCTATTGGGCCAAAGCCACATTTAACACCTGGATGTGAGACATGGCATCCACATCAAGCGGGGGGAGAGCCTTGTCTTCTGAGCCCCTGGCCCCACCAGGCAGCAGGCACCCAGGCCCCCGGGGCTCCCAGGGACGTGGCATGGAGCAGAGGTGGGAAAGGGCCAGGAGCCAGGGAAGAGGGCTGGAGATTGAGATTGAGGCCACAAAGCCTGGAGGTTCCAGACAAAGCTGGGCGCAGCTGGCTTGCATTGTCAAAGCATCATTCTCTGTGTGTTAAAAATATCGTTCTTCCACAAATAGACAGTGAGTGTGTGTCAAGGTTCTATTGAAGTACTTAATAAGGAAACCAGCAGAATGACAAAGCTGATTCAAAAGAGAAAGAAACACAGAGATTTTTAGAGTGGGTGGAAATAAAAGGAACATGGAGCTATGACCTCTCAGTTAGATTGAAACTAAGAAAGATCCAGGGCAGTCAGGCAGCCACCTGCAGGGCTATCTTCTCTGTCAAAGAAAAGAGGAAATCATGGCCTCTTATCAGTTTTATAGGCTTGTGAAATGTCTGGGACCTCATACCCTGTACCATTCACTTCTTCTCCCCTGGAGAGTCTGAGGCTCTGGGCAGGCATTGGACAATGCCCTAGTGAGAGGCATTGCCTACTGAGAGGCTGGGCAATGCCCAGCTGGCTTTGTTCCCACACTTTTTAAACAGAAGACCATCTCTGGCGCTCCCAGCTGGTAAAAGGTAAACTGAGGCACGTTAAGAATTTCAAGTTTATTTGAGCACACATCAATTCAAACAGGGCAGTACCCACCCAAAAGTGGTGAGGACCACTCCACAGACAGGAGCTAGGGGATGGGTCTTATGAGGAAAGTGCCGAAGAAAGCAAGGAAATATTTGATTGGAGGTGGCCGATGTGGTTGCTTTATTTGGGAAAGCCTGGTTGGCTGCTCCTGATGGGTTGTTCTTAAATTTCCTGAGGTTTGGGCTCCATTGCATAGAACCAAGGAATTAGAGCCATCACAGTCCAGCGGGCTCCTTGTTTCACCTCTTAAACAATTCCCCCCCACCTTCCGGTCTTTCACACGTGAGGGATTAACTGGCCACTTGTTATTACGGCCACTCTCCGTCACCCTCAGGGTCAAGTTCTGATCTTGTCAGGAATCACAGATTATGATGTCAGGCTACGGAAGGATCGCTTTTGTTGTTCATCTCATCGTTCATCTTGTTTCTTTTTTTTTTTTAAGATTTTATTTATTTATTTGACAGAGAGAGGTCACAGTAGACAGAGAGGCAGGCAGAGGCTCCCCATTGAGCAGAGAGCCCGATGCGGGACTCGATCCGAGGACCCTGAGATCACGACCTGAGCCGAAGGCAGCGGCCCAACCCACCGAGCCACCCAGGCGCCCCATCTTGTTTCTGCTCGTCCAAACATAGTGAGACCATCTGATGTACTTCTGATGGTTGTGAGCATGTATTTCAGACCCTGGAGAGAACACAGTGCACCAGGGAGATCACCACGATGACTCTCAGGAGGATGCTAATGACAAGAGATTGAAGTGTGCTCCTTCACCAGGGCACCCACGAGCCCAACCAGTTGGTGTCCAATAAATCAAAGAACGTGTCTGAAGAGGCATCAACCTATTTAGCTAAGTGGCTTGTTGGTTAATTTCTCGTATGTGAATTTCTGCTGTACCAGTGGCCTTATCCAGGTACAGCAGGAGGTAAATGCTACGGCATACTCCTCCTTGCTCAGCCAACAAATAATCCAGAGCAATTTTATTATCTAAAACCAATTTATCAGCTTAAAATAATGGCTGTGCCCAAGAGGCATTTTTTGGCGTGGCATATTTCGCTACCCTTTATACCCTGCCTTTGAAACCCCTCCAAAAAGTTTCACAATCTAGGATTTGAGCTGGACCCATCCCACTGGTTGTGCCATCCCACTGAACACGTCCCTTAGTCCTGAGAATAGGTCAGCTCAGTAAAACAGCTGTGTCTTATTTCAGGTGGCGGTACCCAGGGGGTCTCCCAAACCTAGGCCTAGATGGTGCAAGCAATCAGGTATTTAATAAAAGCATTTCCATGGAAACAAAAGGAAAGCCAAGGTTAATGGTTAGAGCAGACTATAAATGGGTTTCTGAGCCCAGAGGGAAGCCAGTCAAGAAGATGTCTCCATGTTGGCCTCCTAGAGGTAGGGCTTAAAGCCACTTTTATAGTTTGGATGTCTCTGGTAGTGGCAGGGGTGTTACGGAGAACTTCCTGAGCGACAGGCACAAAGCTTATCCACCCATGAGCTGTTGTGGTGATTTCCCTAAAGTTTATTATCTAGTTGTCTGGCATTTAGTTGGCAGGGCTTTGGGAAAAGGAAAGTTTTTGTTCTTAATGAGTCCAAGTCAGAGGAAGAAAATTAGAAACGTTAGTTTAGAAAGCCATAGCCAGATATCAGGGGAAAACTGGAAGAATTTAGGATCCAAGCCAATTTACAGGTAGAAAACAAACCTCAAAAACAATGAATGGGACTAGAATCTAAT
The DNA here is from genome assembly GCA_004024625.1 of Mellivora capensis. Classification (NCBI taxonomy): domain Eukaryota; kingdom Metazoa; phylum Chordata; class Mammalia; order Carnivora; family Mustelidae; genus Mellivora; species Mellivora capensis. The sequence goes on along the minus strand of PISX010002436.1, from coordinate 99,722 downwards.
AGCCTCAAGGGTTTGTGATAGTTTTCTACAGAAATTATAATTTTACAGAAACTAAATTTGCAGAAACATAATTTCTTTCTCTACAATTACCCCAATTTCTAGCAAAGATAATAAGATAAATGTATTTGCAAAGTAAGTTGTCTAATTAAACTTGGCCTGATTATTTATATAAGAATGCCAAGAACAGTGATTTTAAGTATATCCTTAAATATAATATTCCAGTTAAAGTTTGGTCATATCTAAGGGGCTTTAGTGGATCTATAAAGTCATTCCTGTTTCATTAGATTTTTTTTTTAAAGCCTCTTTAGTCTAAGAAGTCAAGCCAAAGACTTGCCCAGTTATGCCCTATTACAAGGAGAAGAAATTCTTATTGAACTTACATTGTCATAAAACGTACATTGTCATGAAAAATAAGACTAGCCAATAAGAGTTTCTGGATTTTGGAGGGATCAGGCAGAGAGGAAGAAAAGATAATGTATTATTATTATATGTTATTATATATCACATATAATAATATATATTCATTTTTGTTTATAAAATAATATTTAACCAAATTGCTGTGTTATAGATAACTTTTGAAAAAATAAAGGAAGGGGCGCCTGGGTGGCTCAGTGGGTTAAAGCCTCTGCCTTCAGCTCAGGTCATGATCCCAGGGTCCTGGGATCGAGCCCCACATTGGGTTCTTTGCTCGGCAGGGAGCCTGTTTCCTCCTCTCTCTGCCTGCCTCTCTGCCTACCTGTGATCTCTGTCTGTCAAATAAATAAATAAAATCTTTTTTTAATAAATAAAGGAAAATAAGCATTTTTTAAATCCAGAAAACACTAAAGACCCAGCCATGCTTCAGAGTAATAAAACTTATAATTATCCTCACCAATCCATGCAGCCCCACGTCATTAATTATTTTTTAGAGACTTATTTATTTATTTTAGAGAAAGAGATAGAGCAGGGGGAGGGGCAGAGGGAAAGAATCTCAAGCAGACACCGCCCCCAAGCTGAGCACAAAGGCTGACTGGGGGCTCTATCCCATGACGGAGACCATGACCTGAGCCAAAACCAAGAGTCCGGATGGATGCTTAATGACTGAGCCACCCGGGTGCCCCTCATGTCATGAGTTCTTGTTCCTCAGGTTTCCAATAGAGTTTTGTGGTATCGTCTTACAGTTATCAGAAATCTCTCCCTGTCCGAATTCTTGCCCTGAATCTCTTTGAAGAGGAAGGCTTTCTGCAAAAGCAGTAGAGGAAAACAGTAACTGTGTATAAATATCAGAAGACGTAAAAGTGGCCATGGTTTAAGATCCGATGAGAGTTCATTATCATGTAGTTAACAAAGGGTTTTTATTATGCCGGTGACATCCATTTTTTCTTTTTTAAGATTTTATTTATTTATTTGACAGAGAGAGAGAGATCACAAGTAGGCAGAGAGGCAGGCAGAGAGAAAGGGGAAAGCAGGCTTCCCACTGAGGAGAGAGCCTGATGCAGGGCTTGATCCCAGGACCCTGAGACCACGACCTGAGCTGAAGGCAGAGGCTTAACCCTCTGAGCCACCCGGGCGCCCCATCAATTTTATTTTTTAGAGACAAATCCTCTAGTTAAGAGGGAGAGAAGAGGGAGGCAAGATAAGAGAAAAGGGAAGCTAGATGGCTCAGATTTTCTGTAAACAGACTCTTTTAAAAGCCAGACTTCGGGGCGCCTGGGTGGCTCAGTGGGTTGAAGCCTCTGCCTTCGGCTCAGGTCATGGTCTCAGGGTCCTGGGTTCTTTTTTTAGAAAGCATTTGAATTTTGAGAACTATCATTATTAGAGGTGGCCCATGTTCAGTCATTTTCATGCATACATCTGGGTGGCTCATTCTGTTAAGCAGCTGCCTTCGGCTCAGGTCCTGATCTCAGGGTCCCCCTCATTGAGCTCCCTGCTCTGCAGAGGGCCTGCTTCTCCCTCTCTCTCTGCCACTCCCCCTGCTTGTGCTCCCGCACGCTCTCTGTCTCTCTCTGTTAAATACATAAATAAAATCTTTTTAAAAAATAATAAAACCCTTCTAAAAAATCCTTCAGTCTTAGCCAGCTCGACCACACGAGATTTTCCCCTCTCTCTCTCCTCTCGTTTTCCATATTCCATTTAGTTTTTGCCCTTTATTCTCATTCTCATTCTAAAACAACCAGTACTGTCCCGTAGGGCAAAATAACTCCATTTTCCCTTAACAAAAGTGCATTTCCTTATTTTATGTCTTTTCTTACCGAAAATACCTCCTACTCTCCTTGTGTGCAGAGTTGTTTCTCTCATTATTTCTAGCATTTTTTATTACATATATCAGTTAGATTTTTTAACCCTTGGAGACCTTGATTTCTACTGACACTAAGGAGTGTGCAGTTGTGGACTGTTACAGCAGCGTTCTATAGATTGGCAAACTTATTAATATGTTTCATAATTTCTAGGAGCATACTCTTCCTCATAGGAAATTTTCCCACACGGCACAAAACATGTTTAGTGACAGAAGTCTCTTTAGTTGGTCTATATTAAGAAGCCAAAGTCAGGGGTGCCTGACGGTTAAGCAGCTGCTTTTGGCTCAGGTCATGATCCCAGGGTTCTGGGATCGAGCCCCTCATCAGGCTCCCTGCTCAAGGAGCTCCCTGCTCCCTCCCTCTACTGTCACTCCCCCTGCTCATGCTTTCTTTCTTTCCTTCTATGTCAAATAAATATATAAAATCTTTAAAAAAAAACAGCTAAGATAGATAAACCTAGGTTCAGTAATGAATGCTCAGTATTTTATCTTATTTGGAAACTGTTGGGAAAGGCAGTCTGACGCTCCACAGTTTTGGACGGCTACTCCACCCTCTAAGAGAGGGACTCCGGCCCAGAACACTTCCTTCTTCCTTACCAAGAGGTAAAAAGCTCACACAGCCTTCATTGGGCTTATCCCCTTTTGTGATTATAGCCCTCCTTGTTTACCTTTCTGAGTATTCTTTTGTCTCTGCTTATAGTGGGTGCAGCATGGGGTACATGGACAAGCCAGGGTTCTACCTGTCCTCTGCAGGGAAGGGCAAGGCTTGTCCACTGCAACAGGAGAGGGGTGGTCCCAGGTCAGGTGCCCTGCGTCAGCCACCAGGAGACACCTGCTAGCCGCGGGGACTGAAGCCCACTCTGGAAGCCGATCTTGCTCTGTCTCTCCTCTATGTAGGTGAAGTGTTGTTCCATCCAATGCTTGGCTGATGTTTGTTTTCACCGGCCACTCTGATGCTACGATGCCACGGACAGAAGGGTTTAGAGCCCTCTAAGCGGGACTGGTAACCGGTGCTCTATGCCCTCCTCTTGGGGGAGGGGGAATGGGTAAAAAGGGTGGGTGGGCTTTGAATTGCTTCAAGAGCTGCATTTCTGTTCTTGTAGATTTGTAAGACAAATTGGATTGCAGTCTGAAGGCTGTCAAGGGGATGGACCCAGCCCGCTGGCCACATTATGTTCAGTTCTCTTCTTTGTATCAGGGAGAAGGTTTCCAGCTAAGACTGAACTCAAAGGATTCCTACGTTCTAGTTTTAGAGCTGTCTTTGGAATGTTTTAATACATTGTTTCACAAAGGCTTCAGGTTGTTGTCCTTCCTTTTTAGCTTAGAAGGCCTTTAAAAAGTTCCTTTCAGGTTCTGAATATAGGTCTCCAATTTCACCAACTTCTGTCCCTAGAAGTCCTCTTAAAAAAATCCTTTCAAATGTCTTATCATCAGGTTTGAGTTGGGACAAAGAGTCAATATTCCTGGCAGTGTTAAGTCTTTAAAAGGGACTCTTTTGATTAACGTAGGCTTAGAAGCTTCCGCATACCAATTAAATATGCATCCCACTGTTTTGGGGGGAAATTTAGGACCCTTTTTTTCTCTAGGGCATTTTTAGATGGATAAGTTTATTTAGGTTAAAAGTTGCCACTATGGCCATCATGATTCAAGATCATTTTTGGTAAGCTTAACCCACTTATTCAGACAAATTTGGATCTGCACCCATGATTTTCACTCATAGAGTCCTAAATGGAGGAGTCCTAGACTTTCTGGACTTGAAACAACCTGTTTTCTCCTCTCCTTCCCTTAAAACAAAATTGTACTTCCCTGAGGCCTCACCCTGGGCTCAGTCCTGTTTCAGTCAGACCTGGTCTGATTTAAGTTGGAGAGCTCATAATGTTAAAGTGGGACCCAGTCTGGTAAAATAAATGCTTAAATGAAGTTGGAAAGCTTACAGTGCAAAAGCTGCAATGCTCAGTTATCTTTGAGGGGTTTACCCTTGACCTTCATTCAGGCGCAGGGAGAAAGCAGAGAACACAACGGGTTCAGCAGGTACCCACGCCTCATTGCTTGCTGCTCCCAGGGCCCGTCAGGGTCTCCTTTGGATTCCACTTCTGACACTAGAGCTGTTAAAAGGTAAACTGAGGCACCTTACAGTTATCAAGCTTATGTGAGCATACATTAATCTGAATCTGGTAGTGCCAAACCGAAGACGGTTGGGAGAACTGCACCCATGGGACCTGGGGAGGCAAGGCAAGGACATAATTTGATTGACCATAGCTTTAGCCATTGCCTTATTCGGGAAAGCCTCGTTGGCTGTTTGTGATTGGTTGTTTTTAAGTTTGTTTTCTCAGATTCAAGTTCCTTGACTCTGGCTTAGGTTTGGGTTTGCTTCCATCGGCTACCAAGGCCTCGGAGCCATCCCAGTCTAATGGCCTCCTTGTTTGAATATTTTCACATGGCTTTACATGAAGCAAATTGCGTTTAACCTCTCTGTCTCTTCATTTGTAAAAGGATCGTAAGAATAACGAGGTCATGAAGAAGGGTATCCAATGCACATGAAAATCTTGCACCTGTGAGGTGGGATTTTACCGTCTCCATTTGGCTACCACATGGGCTCCAGTACTGGTTGGCTCTGTATTGGTGTGTGACTTTGGGCAAGTTACTTGGTCTCTTTGAACCTGTTTGTTCATCCACTGAGCAGGTAGAGCCTGTTAAGGGCTATGACAGGGCTACCCCTTGTAGTTTCAGTAGCAGTGCTGAGATAATGGGGACTTATTGTGTGACTCACGGCTGGAACCCCTTCCCCCCTTTCTGGGTCTCAGTTTCCTTATCTGGGAAGCAAGAGCTGGAGAGGGCAATTTGCAAGGGCAAAGACCAACTGTAAACCTTGTGATTTCCCCCCAACTCTTGAACCAGACACAGGGACCTGGGAGCCTGGGGTGCATTTTTGGGTCCTGGGTTCTGGGCAAGGACTGCCTTTAGAACCACTGCCCCCTCCTGCCTTCTCCCGGCTTTTCCCTGGATGTCCTCTCCCAGTTGTGAAAGACTCTGTGCCCTTCCACCACTCAGAGAGCCTCCCAAACCTCTCCCCAGGGCCTTGCTAAGGAAGTGAAGTTCATTAAAAGCCAACCGTGAGTAGCCTGATGCTCATTCTTAGGCTTGTGTGGGGAGGATTCTCTGTACAGATACAATGGCCTGCCGAAGTCCCTGCCTCTGTCTGCCCGGCCTCCCCCATTGCCTGCCTCCAAATGGTCAGATCAGAATGGGTAGGAGAGGGACGGCTGGGGATCACAGGGAGGGTCAGTGGAAAGGGCGCTGACTGGAAAGTGGGCCGGAGGAGCCCCCCAGAAAGCTGACTGGTAGTCACCTGCCCAGATACAGGGACCCCATGGGCCCCATCATCACCTTTTTGTGCCAGAACTCTTTCCCAGCATGGTGTGGTGTGGTGCCCCTGAAGCTGTGGGGCCCGAGTCCCCGTCCCTTGGGTGGAGGGGGTTTGGGGGTTATTTGGGATGGTAGGGAGGAAAAACAAGAATAGCTTCCAGATGCTCCAGGATGGGAGGAAATAATGTTTGTGCTGGCCTGCAGCTGCTCAGGGAAAACAGAACCTTGGGGACTGAGCAAATGGGGCTCCTGAGCAGACACTCACAAGCTGGAGAGCCTCGTGGATTGGCCTGGCCACCCCCTTCCCGCCTTCCTTCCCCTCCCTCCTTTGACGGGCTGCCAAAGGGTCTGTCTTGGCAGGTATTTCCCAATATGTCCACCAGGGGGCAGCAGGTACCAATACGTCTGCCACACGGAACTTTTTTTTTTTTTTAATATGGTCTTTTGTGTCTAGCTTCTTTTTAGTGCCTAGCTGAAATTTTTTAAAAGATATTTTTATTTTTTTATTTTATTTATTTGACAGACAGATCACAAGTAGGCAGAGAGGCAGGCAGAGACAGAGGGGGAAGCAGGCTCCCCCACTGAACAGAGAGCCCTATGGTGGGATCGATCCCAGGAGTCTGGGATCATGACCTGAGTGGAAGGCAGAGGTTTTAACCCACGGAGCCACCCAGGCGCCCCCACACTGAACCTTTTTAAGTGGTAATCACCAGCTCTGAGTTCTCCTGACACCAGCCCTTCCTGCTTCCCCTCCTGCCTCCACATCCTCTCACCTTGGGAGCAGAGGGACGCAGGGATCTGGAGTTCCTGGGCTTCCATCTCCCTTCCATGACACATCCTGGCTCCTGATGTCCTGAGCTAAGCCCGGAACAAGCTGGGACCCTCTCTCCAACAGGCTTCCCCTCCCCTCTGCTACCCATGATGTGCCTGCCCCAGGGGCTAGGACTCACTGTGCCTTCAGGTGGCAATGGTCCCTTCTTGGATCACCCCCAGAGACCTCAGGAATGTGGGGCGAATCCCAGTTGTTATACAGGAGGGCCTTCTTTAGCTATCCTCCTGGGTGTGGATGAGGGGACAGGTGCAGACAGGGCCCATGTCCACACCCTGGGCTTGTGCCTGACCTGGGGTAGCAGGCTATCTGTAGCCATCTAACACAAATGCTTCCCAAGACAGACAGACGAGGCTCCCAACCACCAGGCTACAGACTGGTTTCCCTAGTGAAACAAGGAAAGACGGGGGTAAGCTGACCGTCAGCAAACTAACTGTATTCCCTTTCGGTGGTTCACATCTTCACTGCCTTCTGGAAGAATGCTGAAGAGAGATGGGAGTTAGGATTTTAAAAAAATTGTTTAATGCCGTTGTGCTGCAAAATAAAAGATGAAATTTTTATGCCCACTTCCAAACTTGAGGGAAAACATGAGAAGTGTATAAAACTCTGACTGAGGCTGGCTGGTAGAAAGGGGGCTCCAGTGGTGGGACTGGTAGGCAGAGGCCAGGGATAAGGTGGCGAGGGCAGATGTCTTGGCTGGGGCCTACAGAGAACATTCTCCCCACCGCCCTTCAGAGCAAGGTGCAGCCCTGATGTAGTTCACAGGCCTGGGGCCCCCACTCTGGTGAGGGAGAGACAAGCTGAAGATTGGGTCTGAGCGGTGACCTGAATCCTGGTGACAGAGCAGGGAGTGTTAGACAACACAGTCCTCAGAATAGCGCAACCTGGAGCAGGTGAATGAGTGAGGGAGTGTGCAGAAGGAAGAAGGGAGCAACCAAGGAAACGATTGTTCAGTACTGACCCACACAGTCCAGCAGGAGGGAAGAAGCCTCCTACCACCTCTAAGTTTTCAAAAAGAAAGCAACAGTGAATGGAAGTGTTAGCAGAAACCAGTAAGTCGTGAGCAGCCTGGGGTCTAAGCTGGGTGATTGTATGTGGAGGGTCCCCAGACAGGTGGGAGGCTAGTGGTGCCAAGGCCACCATCATGCCATGGCCCCCAAGCAGAGAGGCTGCCCCAAGTGGGGAACAAGGAGCCTGGGGGTGGGTGCAGGTCAGGCTGATGAAGAGGGCCAGGAGCCTTGGGCTGGAGTGTGCAGGAATGGCAGGACAGACTCCCCCCAATCCTTCTCCTGCCCCCTGAGCCAGTAACCCCAGCAGAGAGTGCCAGAGGGTGGCCCTCATTATGGCTCATTCCTCGCTTCCTTTCCTCATGCCCACCTCTCCCACCCGAGGTCTCTCCCGGGAGGTGGCCCCTACAGAGCGCGCTCCACTCAACAAGCAGCCAGAGGCCACTTTGCGAACTTAAGTAAGTCATTCTCCTGCCAAAACCCTTCAGTGGTTTCCCTTGAACCTTAAATAAATTCAGGGCCCTATTCTTCTTCTTCAGGGTGTTAGCGCACGCCGTCTGCTCTGCCCGGAGCATCCCACTGGGGGCCTTTCTCCCCCTTTGGGTCTCTGTTCAAATGTCGCCTCCTCAGAGGACTGGTGCTGTCATATCACGGTGCCGGTACATACCGGGTGCCAGACCAAATGGCATTTGGCAAAGACCACTCTCAGCTTTGGGGATTCAGCCAGACTGCCCACTAGGCCTTGAGCTTCCCCGTGTAGATGGAGCCAGCAAGACTGGGAGGCTGACCATCTAGTTCAGGTCTAGGGATCAGCTCTCCCAGCATTACTGGCCACAAGGATCCCAGGATCCCCTTGCATTTAGGGATCCCAATCCAATGGCTCTGAGGTGACATGCAGGCTCCCTGCCCGCTCTTCCAGGAAAGCCATGTGGTTGTACCCAGGATGCTTGGAGGCAGGGGCATGGTCTCTGTTTGTTGCCAGTTTGCAAAGAGGCTTCTGAGTACTGGCTCCGGCCAGGGCAAGGGGCTGCAGGGGAGGGGAGGGAACTGCAGGGAGCAGAGCATACTCCCTGGGCCCTCAGCCATCCTTATACTGATCCTGCTAGGTGGACATCACCATCAACTCCACCTCCTGGGAGGACCTGAGGCTTAGGGAAAGTCTTGTCCATCTGTCTGTCCATCTGTCCACCCATCCAATCAATACATACCCACAAAGCACCTACTGAGCCTGGCACAGGCTGGGAGGGAGGAGGAGCTGGGAGACCTTCCCTTCTGCCCTCCCCTCCCTTGCAATACCCTGGCTCAGCCCTCCCCACAAACACACCTGGGAGCCCGCCATGGTTGGACTTCAGGACCAGGCTTGAGCTGGCAGTATTTGGGGGACCTGCTGCTGGCCTGTGCTGGACAAACCTGGAGCTCCAAGAGCTCTGCACCTTCTGGAAGAATGGGAGCAGAAGCGAGGCTCTAGGTCTGGTTTATCCTTGGCACACCCTGCCCCCCCATGGAGATTTCAAAGTCACGCACCTCCCCATCTTCCCTGAGCCTGGGAGAACGAATCAAATACGATGGCAGATGCCACCCGCCCCCACCCCCGCCCCCGGTGGTCTTCATCTTAGACCTGCTGAGAACTCAAGGCACAAATGGGGAAACTGAGGCCTGGGAGGGAAATGGGAGCTGTCCAAGGTCACGTAGATCTGGGAACTCTCAGGTCAGTGCTCTTTTCTCTACTCCTCCCAGCTCCCTTATCTTTAGTGTCCCAGCTTGAGAAGCATGAGCGGCCCAGAGAGAGAGAGGCTGAGGGCTCTGTCCCAGTACTTGGAGAAGGGCGGTAGGACACCTGAGCCATTTCCAAGTGCTGAAAGCACAAGGGAAGTGGTTGAGTTGAGTCTGTGGGGAGGCTGGAAGCCACAGTGTGCTGGCACGCGCTTGTGTGTGTGTGAGTGTGCGCACATGCTCGCCATCCACATGTCCTCTACGATCAAGGGGAGCTTTGAGACTTAGCCTTGTGCGTTGGGGAAGATACCAGGTGCTGTTCTTAAAGAAACAAGAAGATCCTTAGAGACTAGCCAACTGACCCCTGGGAGAGCCTGGCCTGTGCAGGTGCCCTCAGAGCTGGGATCTCAGGGCGGAGGGGCCGTTGGCAGAGGCGAAACAGAAGCAGCATTCTCTTTTGGCCGTGGTCTTGGCCAGTACTTAGATGTGTCCTCAGGCATGTAGGCTGCTGGCCAGGGGCCAAGCTACCTCTTGGGGGTGGGGGTGCCACGGATGAGGAGGAAAGGGCAGAGAGTGGGTCTCAGCATAGCCCAGAGGTTTCTAGAAAGGGTAGGAGGGGTCTGGACTGTAGTCCTGGCTCTGCTACTTACCAGCTGTGTGACCTAGAGCAAGTCACTTGACCTCTCTGAGCCTCAATTTCCTTATTTGTAAAATGAGGAGTGGTGATAGAACTTTCTGCTCTGGGCTGTGGCAAGGATTGAGTAAGCTACAGAGGTGACCCAGGAATGCCCGGCACACGATGAGTACGTAGTAAATGCGCCGGCTCCTGGCTCGAGGCTGAGCCTCAGAGTGGCTCCACGACAGGTCTGTCGTACTTAGATGACCGACATTGAGAGCACCCAACTTCTGAGACTTAACCTAATCCTGTATGGTAACTTAGAGTCCAGGGTAAGATGGGGGCCCCTGGCATTTGCTCCCATGTAGTCCTGGGCCAGCAGGACTGGCATCTGCCGCATGACAGCCCCCCTGGGGTCACACTGGGAGCACTCACGTGCCCTGAGGTGGGCTTCAGCAGCCCATTTTACAGATGAGTGCTGTGGTTCATGGAGGTCAAGACACCTGCCCAGAGCAACGAAGCCAGGAGAGACCACCGAGAGCCCATGGGTCTGACTCCTGGACCCATGCCCTTAGGGAGCCTCCGCCCCAGGGGACCGGGGGAGGAGCTTGGAGTTGCAGCCCTCTGGTGGGCCTGCAGGGGTGGGGGTGGGGGTCTGCCGGGCAGGGACCCCTGTGTTAAGTGCGTGGCTGGCTCCCATATTCACAGTTAAGCCGAGTAAATATTTACAGCCATTATGGCAATTGATTGCCTTCGATCCTGTGTGCTGCTGTGAGAGCCCTGCTTACTCATGCTTTCTTAAAAACAGCCTCTTCTCTCACACGTCTTTAATAATTCAGCTCCTAATTGTCTCCAAACGCAAGTCCAAAAATGCCAACTCAGGGCCTTTGTCCCTGGGCTGGTGCATCTCCCTTCCTCCCTGCCCGGGGCCCTGGGGGGGAGGCCTCATCCCTTTCCTGCAGCTGACCCAGGCCTCCAGGCTGTGCCTGTGACCACTTCCGGCAGGGGCTCCGGGCTGCCGGGTGCCGGTATGCCCCACCTCCGGCTGTTGGCAGCGGCAGTGGCCAAGAGAGCCTTGGAGTAATTGAGTTGCAGGGTTGAGTGGGGAGGAGGAAGGAGGCAGGAGCCGGAAGGTGTGGCTACTGCTCCCCAGGGAGCCCTGGGAGGCTGAAGAATAGGGAAGGCAGGGGTGGGGACCTGGTGGCAGCTGGAGGTGGCAGGACAGGCCAATTCTGAATGGGTCTCTGGACACACTTGAGACCAGAAACGGCCCCTGTCCTGGGCTGGGGGAGGGGGTGGGGCCTGACCAATGTTCAGTGTGTCCTGGGAGCCAGGTCTCTAGTGCTGGGCTTCTGGGCTGTATGCAGGGAGTCTGGGGGAGTGGAGAGTCCTGGGGCTGTCCCCCTGGCAGGGTGATGGGGATACTAATAGCACCACTCTGAGCTTATCTTCCTTTCTTCCGTCAGGCCCAGTCGGGGGCACGGGTTCTAGGGAAGAGTTGCCTAGCCCTCCCCCTAAACAGAATGTCTGCCCAGTGAAATCCTCATGGCCATGAAAGTCAGGCCCCACGAGGCAGACGCTGCGGCAGGTACAGCAAGGAGGGGACCAAGCTATGATGGGCCGACATGGCCCAGTGGCCACTCCTGTAGAGGGACTCTGGGCCAGAGCACCAGGGCTGTGGCTCCCAGTCCCTGTGAAGTCCCTGGGCTCATGTGGGATCCCCGTAAACCTCGGGGACTCCTCTGCCCTCCAGCCCCAGGCCAGGCCAAGGCCACCCAGCTGTGCATTCACTCAACAAGCTAGCAATCTTGTCTGCCAGGTGCTGTTCTGGGCCCTGGGGATAGAGCTGGGATTTAAGATCAAAATCCCTCTAGTTTATAGGCTATAAAATGAGATTGATAGATAAATTATATATTTGAAAATAATAGGGCTCCAGAAATTACACAGAACAGGAAGTGGGTGAAGGACCCAGGGAAGGGCTTGGAGGGAATGTGTGACATTTGAACAAAGACATGGGGGGTGGGGTTTGAGAAGAACCTGAGGGAAACTTTTCAGGCAGAGGGACAGCACAGGCCAGAGCCAGGCGTGTCTGGGGAACCGGGAGATGCTCAGAGAGGTCACGGGCACGGCAGCTGGAGAGGGTCTGTGTGAAGCCCGCTGCGGGAGGCTTCAGCTCATGGTAGGAGGGAGGCGGAGCCCAGGGACATGAACAGAGCGGTGTGGGGAGCCTGGGAGCTGCCTCCTGGTCCGAGCCAGCCCTCCTGCTGCTGCTGCTGCTGCTGCGAGAAGGAAAACAAGCCACAGTGGCCAGGCAGGTGGCAGGGTCCTTGTGGCCATCAGGCTGGGGCAAGGTGCAGGTGACAGAGATGGTGAGAACCAGGCTGGTCCTGGAAGCATTTGAAGGGGGAGCTGAAAGGATGAGTGGGAGGGTGTAAGAGAAAGAGGGGAGGCTGAAGATAATGGTGAGGTCAAGGTTTTTGTTCTGAGCATTGGGCCCTCTGAACCATTGTTCATCGTGGTGGGAAACAGAGGAGCAGACCTGGTGTGGGGCGAGGGTGGTAGGTGGTGGAGGGGGTCCCTTAGCTGTAGCACATTAATTTTGAGGCATCTAAGGCCATCCTAGTAGAAGTGTTAAGGAAGCAGTTGGTAGTTGGGATATGAGGTATTTGGGGACTGAAGGGAGAAAATTGGGAGTCATTGGCACATACGCAGGATCGAAAGCCAAAGGACTGGACAGAAGTAGTCTAGGGCCAAACCAGGCACACACATATGGAAAGGCGTCTGGTTCCTATGCCCATCCCCTGAGCTTGGCCCTGGTGTCTACAGCAGGTCTCTATGGCTTATTCTATTCAGAAAAGCACTTATCAATGTTCCAGAAATTGACCTTGATCTAGTTCTAACCATTGGTTGGGATAAGGGCTCCCAGTTCTCCATGCTTCTTGATCTAGATGTGGGCCCTGGACATTGCTGGGCCAGCCAGAGCAGGAGCACCCGCTGGCCAGGGCAGGCACCTGTGCCATCTGGGCCAATGAGAGCCCTTTTCAGATCCTTTGACAGTGAATGGCCCTGTGTCCAGAGATACAGTGACACAGAAGCCTGGCAGCTTCTAGTAGCCAAGAATAGAGCTATGTAGAAGAAGCCATTTGGGTGTGAGAGGTGGAGAACAGCCTGAGCCCACACTTCTGGTCTTTCTTATCCCTTTCTCTTCCTGTGCTTTGGTTTAAGGGCAGATAAATCCCTTTGCCTGAGCCAATTCAATCAAGGGAGCCCAAATCTCAGTAGTCAGCTGGAGAGAAGAGGCCGGGACAGGGGTGCTGGGGAGGTTCAGAACTCAAGGGAAACACTGATTCCCCTAAGCCCTGGAAAGGCTCCCCCAAATCAGGCCTACGAGGGGTACGGGACACACAAGTGGTTCCTGAGGCCAGCGCCAGATGCAGCTGAGCGGGGTCGGTCCTGACTGAGGTCCGTACTGTTGGTGATCTGTTGATACTGAGTCCATTGTTTAAACAGACAGGGCGTGTGTTGGTTCACTTGGGTTCCCGACAGAGGTTTGACTGTTGCTTTCCTTGTTTGTTGATTTCTTGCACTAAGAATCTCAGGGAAACAATGGATTTATGGAGGAGGTTCATGCAGCGGTCTGGGTGGCTGGGTTGGGGCTTGGGGTGCAGGGCCTCTCCCTTCCCATTTTATTCTGGGTCCAGGCCTCTCTGAGGTCCCCGCTCAGTACCCGGCAGCGTCCCTACCAGAGGATAAACCAGACCAGGCACGACTGTGGAGCAGGGTCCAGCGGGCATCACCCCTCAGGGCCTGGCACGCCCCAGGGCTTGGCGAATGTCACCTTCCCACTTACCGCACAAGTCCTGAGCGAGACGGCAGCCACGAGGACTGAGCTCCCGCGGGCGCTCTCCTTCCGTCAGGCGAGGGAGACAGACCCTGTGATCACAGTGCACACATGTGCTTCCAGCTCTCCCAGGAAGGGCAGAAGGGATAACCAGAAAAGAATGAGGAAGGGGTTGCCTTCAGTGAGCCAGAAATTGTGAGGAGTCCGCAAAAGGCAGAAGGCAGGTGGGTTCACACTGAAGGAGGAAATTGAGGGAAGCAGAGCGCAAAGGTGCGGAGAACACGCCACGGCTTTCAGACCTGGGTGGGTGGCCACAGAGGGCAGAAGGGGTGCGGAAGGAGGAGCATCTGGCAGAGACACCCACCCTCTCCGCCGACCCCTTGTCTTCGCACACAGGTGCCCACCCGAGATCAGAACTAAGGTTGGGCATGAGGACCTAAGAAGCCGAGCAGTGCTAGGGGAGACTGGCCGTGCCCAAGGAGCACAGGGAACCTGGTCCCAGAAGAGGAGCGGCGGGTACATCCTACCACCGACCTCCCCACCCTGCCTCAGCCTCCCTGCGGGGACAGAGCCCCAGGTGCTTGACACGCAGACGTGGACGGCTGCCCGAGAACTCCCCAACATTTGAGGAAAACCAACCACATCAAAGAGAAGCATTAAGCTCAGTGAAATGACAAAGCAACCCCCAAATCGACAGAGTTACTAAGACAAACAAAAGCAGAACAGAATAAGTATCAGAGATCCTCTCAGAGATCCGAGAGGACATCATTTGCCCACAGCAGAGCCAGCAGTCTCGGAAGGGAAGGCGGGCTTGCCGATCGCCCACGGGTCACAAATGGGTGGAGTAGCCGAATGGTTGCCCTAAAAAACAAATTAATGAGCTTGCCTCTGTAACCTAGACTTTCTATCAAATTATATATACCGAAAGAGATAAAGATATGACGAAGAATTGCGTCATGGGGTGGTTTTCGCAGTTTCTACTTTGCCCCTCAAAGGAGTAAGCAGGTATGGAGAGAACTGAGAGGAGGAAATGTGCCTTCATAGAAACACTGTGGGAGTCATTTCATTTCCTCTCCCAGCAGTGCAGCGAGGAGCCCTGGGGAGAGTGGAGTGACTTCTCCGGGACCCCGCAGACACTCGGAGGATCTGCTCCTGGTTCAGCCTCACCCCAGAGCCCGGGGCCACACTAACAGAGACGAGCTGACTGACGTGCTGAAACAGCGTTTCTCCAAGTGTGGCCCGAGGGACAGTAGCATATGTCGTGTGATCAAGATCCTAGGGTCACCTGCGTTTGAGAAGTGCTAGTCAGATGAGGCTAACCAAATTTTGTCTTTGTGACCCTTGGGAAGACTTTTTGTACCCTCCCCCCCAGGGCCTTGACTTTGCTCTCTATTCAGTGGGAATCATAATGACATCCCGGGCTGTCTTTCAGGTTTTGAGGCTCAAAGGAAACAAGGCATGTCACGTTGCATGTAGGATTGTGCGGATATGGAATATCCTGTCTCGTGTGAATCCTGTCACTAAGTCCTGTCTTCAGGCTGTGACAGGCAGCTGTACAGACCCAGCTTCTCATACATCATTGGGAAATTTGGCCCCCAGAGTCTGCTCTTTTGGTAAAAATGTTTGTGCTGAGAGGGGCCCCGTGTGTCTGTCCTCGAGCCCCGGCCCTCAGGTCAAGTCCCCAGTGGCTGGGCTCCATCTATCATGCTGCCAGCAGGAGTGGGGCTGCGTTTGGGCCTCCCACCCCTCTGGCTGTGGTCCCATGTCTTTTAGATGTTCAGCACCGGGGGGATGAGGGCTGAGGAAGGAGTCTTGACCAAGGAGTTGAGAGATCTGGGCT
This sequence comes from Mellivora capensis, assembly GCA_004024625.1. Taxonomy (NCBI): domain Eukaryota; kingdom Metazoa; phylum Chordata; class Mammalia; order Carnivora; family Mustelidae; genus Mellivora; species Mellivora capensis. Next base: position 84,235 of record PISX010002436.1, on the reverse strand, counting down.
CTTGTCCTCACTATGCCACCATGTGACTTCACAGCTCCTGGCTGGGCCTCACTTGTCTCATCTGTGAAATGGGAGGAAATCACTGCAGGTTTTCCCACCCACCCCTAACCAGATCAGGCAGCAGCTAGAGAGGTTGTTATAAGGAAAATAGCAGGGCAGGAGACAGGGAGGGGAGAAGAGGGAACAAATGTCTTGTTTCCCTTGGAATAAAGCCTAGTCTGAACCCTCACCTTGACTTCTTGGCTCCTGCCTGGTCCTGCTTCTGCCTCCTGCTCTTATGGCCCCTTATAGTGGCTCTCCTTTTGTCACCACCTGCTCACTCCTGGTCATACTCTACTTTCCTGGAGCTTCATAGTCAATCCTCTTCACATTCCTCTTTGCCTCCAGAGCTGGGCTTGGAAGGGTTCCAGCTCCCCCTGGGAAACCTGTTCTGGGCCCTGGGTTTGGGATGGAGCTCTTCACAGTATGGCTTCTGCTGCCATTGGTGGCCTGCCCCATTATAGCTGTCTCATGGTCTGTCTCCCTCTCTGGAACGTTTGCTCCTTGAAGCCAGCAGCCACATGTGACACGTTTAATGCTGAATCTTCCAGGTGCAGAGTAGATGCTCAGTAAAATATTTGTTGAATGAGCCTCTGCCTTCTTCTAACTCTGAAATCTTACATCTGTCTAGATTGAAGGAACATTCAAAACCCTCCTCTGGGGGGTGCCTGGGTGGCTTAGTGGTTTAAGCCACCAGCTCAGGTCATGATCCCAGGGTCCTGGGATCAAGCCCCACATTGGGCTCTCTGCTCAGCAGGGAGCCTGCTTCCCTTCCTCTCTCTGCCTGCCTCTCTGCCTACTTGTGATCTCTCTCTCTCTCTGTCAAATAAATAAATAAAATCTTAAAAAAAAAAACCACCTCTTCTGGGCCTAGATAACAGACTCCTCTGGCCCTGACCCCTGTCCCATGATGGCTGCACAAGCCCTCTGAGAAGGGGAGTCTTGGAATGTTGCTAGGGACCTCCTTGGAGCAAGTGCTCAGGTTAGAACCCCATGCTTCTGGAGCGCAGTAAGAGGGGCACTGTGTCAGGATGAAGCAATGGTATGCAAGGGAGAGCCTGGGAGAGGGCCTGGCCCATAGTTAGCTCTTGGTAAATGTAGCTGCTATAATTATTAGTCGCCCGTTCCCTCCCCTCGCTGAGCTCAGAGAGACGTATGGACTGGCTGAGACTTCCCAGCCTGTGGGAAGGAGGCAAGGGTGAATCTCAGATCTGGGATTTTCAACCCCCAGCTCAGGGCTCTGGCTTCTCCCCTGCTTCTTCCAATCTCAGACCCCAAGGTTTTGATTCCCAGGCCATTCGTCTGCATCTGGCTGACACAGGGTATCAGGAATCAGCACATAACTCCCTGAGCTGCCAGAGGCCACAAGAGCTGAGACTCCAGCACCAAGCATCTCAAGTGGAAATTCCCCAAGACACCCTTGGGCCCTCAGCTTGAGTACAAAGAAATGCTTGTGTCCAGACTTCTTCACAGATCAGCAGCAAGGATGTGACTTCAGAGCACTTAGCATCAGTGTCATAAAACATGAGGATTGATGACCCCGTGTGACTGGGGTGAATGCCAAGGAGAACAATCAGACTTGGAGTTGGCCAACGATGCTTCTTGTGTACAATTTGTGTGAAGGGCCCAGCTTAGATTCAGCAGGGTGTTAAAATGACATGATACTAGTCAACATATGCACATAGAGCCCTCCCACATGCTTGGGGATACCCGATTTTCATGACAGTATAAGGGGGTGGGCCACAGGCTAAGGAATGTTCCCCCTACTCTGGAGATGAGGAAGCCAAGGCCCAGGGAGGTGAGAAAAGCAACGTATTTTAGGTCACAGAACCTTCGATCTCCTGACTCCCTATTACCCAATCCTCTTGCCAACACAGAGAAGTGGGAAAGCTAAGTTCAGCCAAGAAAAATTCATTTACCCAAAGAAACATGGTGGACATTGTGCAAACTGTAAGTGTCTGCAGCGAAATTGCTGAGGAGAACTGTATCTGGCCTTATCCAGTCCTGTCATCCTGGGCTGGCTGGTTCCTCTACATTGGACCTGTATAAGGGTAAGAAAAGATGTAGGTAGAGATAAGAAGTCCTCCAAATGAGAAAGGGAATGGGAATCTTCTATCACAGGGACCTAAGGAGTAGGATGAGGGGCTCTGAGGACAAGGTGTCTTCAAGTGTCCCTGTTTCCATCACCTGTTCAGTATTCCTAGATTCTTGTAAATCTTGGGACAATACATGGGGATTTGAATATGCCCTGGGTGCAGGTAGAGACATGAAGAGAGATCCTCTCTTCCTGACAACGTGTAATCAAAGGTCATTAGGCAATCAAAAGAGAGTTTTCCGTAAGTAGGCAGTAAAGGGTCTACGACTACGACTACTATGACTCCATTTTGTGACAACTGGAGACATGCCCACATGTCAACAGCTCAGTTCTCTCATGCCTTCCAAGTCTGTCCAGACCACAAGAACCATGGAAAAGGTTTGTTCAATTAAGGAACATGAAGTTCCTTTTCTTCCAGAGACCACTGACCCTGTTTCTGGGATTCTCAAGATGCTGAGAGATCCCATGACTCCTGTGAGGGGCAAAAACTTATTGCCAGAGGCCGATTCTGACATGAGAAACTCCATCTCTTTCATACTTCTCGTGGTATGTGTCTACTGATGACAAATTCTCTCAGTTTTTGTTTAACTCAGAGTGTCTCAATTTGCCCTTCATTTTTTGAAAGACATTTTTGCTGGGTATAGAATATAGGTTGGCTGGTTTTTTCTCTTTGAGCACTTTGAAAAAATGTTATTCCATTGTATTCTGGCTTCTGTGGTCTTTGTCACAAAGTCTACCATCATTTGTATTATGTCCCTGAATGTCTTTTTACTCTGGATGTCTTTGAGATTTTCTCTCTACCTTTAATTTTCAGCAGTTTGACCATGATATGCCTAGCTGTGATTTTCTTTGTGTTTATCCTATCTTGGATTTGTTGAGCTCATTGAAAATGTGATTTGATATCTTTCATCTGTTTTGGAAATTTTCTGCCATTGTGTCTTCAAATTCTGATTCTGTCTCTTGCTCTCTCTGCTTCTTCTAGGACTCCAATTACAGTTGCTGGGCTTATTTATTTTGTCCCACATTTTCCTTATATTCTTTTCTGGTTTTTTTTTTCCTTCTAACATTCAATTGTAGTCCATTCACATTTATTGTAATTAATGATGTGGTTGGATTTCCATCTGTCATTTTGCTACTTTTTTCTATTTGTCTCTTTTTTTGTTCTCTGTTCCTCCTTTACTGCCATTTATTGTGTTAAACATACATTTTATACCATTTTAATTCCTCTATTTTTAACACCGCATCATTTTGACTTACTTGCTTAGTGGATCTTTTAGGGATTATAATATACATTTTAATTATAACAATTTACTTCAGAATAATATTAACACAGTAAAATATAAAAACTCTCCTCTAATATTCTACTGCTTTCCAGCTATTTCCATTATTTCTAAGAAGACAGCTATTAATCATATCATTCCCAGCTTGTGATGTGTCATTTTTCTCTGGCTGCTTTCAAGATTTTCTTTGTATTTCAACTGTTTGACTGTGATGTGTATGGGGGGGATATCTTCATGTTTATCATTTTTTGAGGTTTTTGAGCTTCCTAGATCTAGAGATTAATGTTTTTCATCAAATTTGGAGATTTGGGCTATTATTTCTCCAAATGTTTTCTTTGCTTTTCTCTCACTCTCCTCTGTTCTTCTGGGACTGTCATCACATTCATATTGGTTTGTTTGTTTGTTTATTTATTTATAAGAGATTTTATTCATTTACTTGAAAGAAAACATAAAAGAAGTAAATGAAAATTCTGAAGATGAAAAGTGAAATAACTGAAATTTTAAAATTCATTAGAAGGACTCAACAGCAGATGTGAGCTAGCAGAAAAAAGAATCAGTAACTTTGAAGATAGATTAGTAGAAATTATCCAATCTGAAGAACAAAGAAAAAAACATAGAAGAAAGATGAAATGACTCTCAGATATCTGTAGGCCAATATTAAATATACCAACATAAGGGCTCCTGGGTAGCTCAGTTGGTTAAGTGTCTGCCTTTGGCTCAGGTCATGATCCCAGGGTCCTGGGATAGAGCTCCACGTTGGGCTTCTGCTTGGTGGGAGTCTGCTTCTCCCTCTCCCTCTCCCTCTGCTTATGGCTTCCCCTGCTTGTGTGTTGAGATCTTCAATACTCACAGGTTCTACTGACTTTTTTTTTTTCTTAAGCATAAGTCACATTTTCATGTTTCTTGGCATGTCTGCAATTTTTAATTGAACATTGGGTCAGGGACATGAGCAACTTCATGTGGTTGATGCTGTCTGCTTCTTCTGTAGGTTACCTGTGTTGTCAGGGTTGGAGACAGTGAGAGACAGTTGTGAGTTCCAGTTTGTTCTCACTTTTTCTCACTTCGTATCCAGCCTTTTCTTCTATATTCTGGTCCTGTTGACCCAAATACAGCAACTTCAGGCAAATGTAGGGACAATAGCCTTCTGTGGACTTCTTACTCAGCTCCCCCAATTGAGTCAGGTCTCATTCTTATAAAAACCCGTTATTCTCTATCACTCTCTGTTCTATAGCTATATCCTCTATCAGTCATAGTGGTTCTGCTTCCCTGACCAACCCTAGTAATGCAAATTTCTAATTCTCTGTTAAAATTTAAGCTTCATCTTTTCATTTGTTTTGTCCATTTCCTTTTTTTATTTTTGGAAACGTTGATTATAGTTTTTTTGAAGTCCTTATCTGCTAATTCCAAATATCCATTATATCTGTATATTTCTATTAAGTTCATGATCAGCCACTTTTCCTTCTTCACATGCTTTTTTACCGCATGCTGATTTATGTGCTTGTTATGCATGTGAATGGTATGTTGTAGGGGTTCTAGGTTAGCTTCTCTCCCTTGATTTTTATTTTGTCAGGCAATTAACCTTCTGGCAAACCACACTCATTCTGTGAAAGCTTGCATTTAGGCTTGTTAAAGTATATCTCTTTCAGCTTTTTTCTTATGTATAGAGTGTAGCTCTTCTCCCAAGTCATTGTCTTAATCCTAAAGTGTAGCCTTCCTGGGACCTCAACAGAAAGCCCAAGTTATTCCTGAGTGACTGGCTGGGCTCAACCTTCAATATTTCCTCAGAGTTGTATGACTTGTGAAATCTCAGTTCAGCTTTTAGTTCCCTCAGCCACTATTCTCTGCGAGCCGTCCTGGAGTCTCTCCCTGCTCATGAACAGCCTGACAATTGACCAAGGACCCAAGGGATATTTTTGTAGATTTTGAGAGCTTTTCCTTCTCTGTGCCTCCCCCATTTCCAACCACCTGCCCTCTCAAATCAGGGCCACCTTAGCCATCCTGAAGTCTGATCTCTATTTCCTCCATCCAGTGTGACCACCAGTGCTAGGAGGTTTTCTGCCCAGCATTTTGAAAATACAGTCAGGAATAAAGAAGAAATTAATGTGGGGATCATTTATTGTGATTCTCATGGATCATTGTCTTATATTAATTGATGTCCAGTGCCCACATATAATTGCTTTACAGTTTTGTCCAGATTTTATAGTTATTTCCATTGGTAAGGTAAGTTTGATGTCAGCTACTTCATCATAATTAGAATCTTCCTTTTCTGCACTCAACAAGGCTGAGAGAGGTAATTCCATTTGTATAGTTAAAAACACAGACGTGTTCAAACTCACCTGTGTTCTTGCTTGGTCTCTGCGTATCAACAGGATATACAATGAATCCTTTCTCTGTGATAATAACAGAAGCTTTAAGCCCTACTCAATACCTTAAATGGGTGAAAGTCACTGTTCTAAGTGCTTTGCATGTGCTAATTTATTTTACCCTCATGCTTACTCTGTAACAGGTATTATCATTCCCATATATAGTTGCAGAAACTGAGTCTTGTTGAGGCTAATTACTTGCCCAGGGTCACATGGCTAATAAGTGGAAAGGCCAGGATTTGAATCCAGGTACTCTGTCTTCAAAGCCTGCACTATTAACCAATACCCCACACTGTCATTTAAAAACAATCTTAATATTTTTTAAAAAAATGTTTTGTTATATAGGCACTTGTGTGGCACAGTTGGTTAAGCATCCAACTCTTGGTTTTGGCTCAGGTGATGATCTCAGGCTTATGGGATCAAGACCCATATTGGGCTTCATGCTTAGCATGGAGTCTGCTTCAGATTCTCTCTCTCTCTCCCTCTATCCCTTCTGCTCATGCACACACACACACACACACACACACACTCTCTCTCTCTCTCTCTCTCAAATAAATCTTCAAAAAAATTTCTTGTTATAAGTTATGAGAAAATCACTGTAGGAGCAGAGCCTTAAAAATAGCTTTTCCTCCCAGGAATCTGCATTTGGAATATGCAGAATCTGTCAACTTCCTTCATTTCTCTCAATGAGGTTCCCTCTTTTCCAGTCCTTCTGCCTCTACCTGGGTGCAGACAACCTTCACCTTTCACCCAAACTCTTCCTTGTCCTCATCATGGGCTTCTCTGCCTCCAGGCTTGTTCTTGAAGTAGCAGGGACAGAGAGGAAAGGCAGGAAGCTAAGCAGAGGAATGCTGGTGAGGACTGGGGCCAAGAAAACCAGCCCAATCATTGAGCTGGAAGGTGGAGGAACCTATAGGTTCCTCCCATGAGGAGAGCAGCAGAACAAACAGTTGGAGCCCTCAGTTGGGGCTTGAACAATTAGAAGAAAGTTCCCAGGCAAAAGACTGGCAACTGGCAAGGAGCAGGCAGATACCAGGCAAGACAAGAGCCCCAAAGAGCCATTGTGGTCAGCACAGGAAGTGGATGGGTAGGTAGAGGTTGTGAGGCACATGACCCATCTCTCTGTGACACTGCCTTCACAGTACATTCAAACAACAGCTTTGCCTCTTACATGGTGAGCACTTGGTGTACATCTCTTAAGCTTCAGTTTCTCCTCAGCTTCATGGCATAAAAACCTAAGTAATGGTGACACAAATGAGACCAGGGTTTAGTTTTCTCAAGCAATGACAAATCCAGAGGTAGGTAGTTGTTAGGTTTAGTTTGGCAACTCAAGCCATCACAATTCAGGAACCTATGTCCTTCTCTCATGGCTCCAGGTATAACCATCATAACCCATTCCACAAAGGATTGGAGAGAAGTGACAAAAAAGGCAGATTCCACTGAGTGTCCCCCATTCCATTTAAGGTAGCTTCCAAGGGGCCCCACCCAATGGCTTCTGCTTATATCTCATTGGCCTAAACTGTGTCATATGGCCATCTCTAGCCACAAAGAAAGCTGGGAAATGTAGTTTCTCTGCAGAGAACATTGTTGCCCCCAACAAAATTAAGGTTCTGTTAGAGAGAAAGAAGGAAAGAACAAATCCTAAGTCTATGCAACCAAAAACCTCTGACACAGGGGTAAATGATGTTATTTCCTCCATAATTAGGGTCAACATGAAGATGAAACCAGGTAATTTTTATAAAGCATCTAGCAGATACCTGGCTCAGACAATAGCAGTGTATATTCTCAAACTCAAGGAGCTCTTCTAATAGCCCATCTAAGGAAAATCTCCATGAGAAACTGACTCTGTAGAACGCTCACCAGGACTATCCACAGAGTGAGGGCTCACTAAATATTTGAGCCATTGACTTGTCTAAGCCCCACCCAAGGAGAGAGAAACAGTAGAGGCTGATGAGACACAGTCTGAAGCCTTTTTAAAGCCCTGTGTTGGAGGAAGTGGACTCTCTTTACTTGGTGGGTAGAGTGATGAGACTTTGGTCGTTGAACCTAGATACTCTAAGAGAGGAGTATGAATGCAAAAACTGTAGCTTGTCTGCCCCGATCTACTCCTTACTTCATTCCTCTTTAAAGAGCTCTGGTTCTAGCCCCAGGATCAGGTGTCTCCCTTCCTCCTTCTGCTACAAGTAGAACTGGGTCTTCTCCCTCACCCTGGGAGTGGTCCTGATTGATCTGAGCCATCATGTTTGCATTAATTAGGTTAGATCAGGTGTTGTAGCAATGAGACTCTCATAGCTCAGTGGCCTAAGGACAAAGTTTATTTCTGTCTCCTGTGACCATCCTGAAGTGAGAGCTCAGGTTGGTGAGGGGCTCCACTCCATGCAGACATTCAAGGCCCCGGTGATTTCCACCTTGTGGCTCTGCCAACTCTTCCCTATCCAAACTTTGGAACTGAATTCAGATCATTTTCTAAGGTACCTTTCACTCATGAGTTCTCATACTTGTTATCCAAAACTCAGGAATCTGATAGATTTGGATGCGACATTACACTACTCATGACCTGAGCTTACCAAAATAACTCTCACATCTGAATTCAGAAAATATATGGATTTGGATAGTGAGGATTCTTGGGCTACCCATGCTGCAGTGGAAGGAGAAAGCTTAACTAGCTACCTTCTGTTCTCTGGGTCCACCACCTTGTCCCTTGTCCTCCACAGTCCCAGCCTTGTCCTCCATTCCCCGTCCATTTCCCTCTGGGCCACATTTGAAGTAGGCTTTCGGAAGTGTGTCCTCCTCTGGAGCCATAGAGCTTTCCAAGTTTTCTGCTCGTGCATGTTGGGAAGGCCAAGAGTTGTTGTGGGTCTTGATTACTCACAGGCTTTTGTGGCCAGAATTCTGACTTCTACCATAATATAATTCCCTCAAAGACTTGCACATTTTCTGGTCCATTTTCTTCCAGTCAGGTCTCTGTTCAGTAACCACTACCAACGTTCTTTTCTGATTATAGTTCTCCCATAGTTGCTTTATTTCTTGGCTTCCTTCTTCTACCCATTTCTGTCTCTCACTTGAGGCCATCTTTGTTTGGCTGAATGTTTGGCTGATAAATCTGAAAAGACCTTTGAAAAGCATTTTCTGCAACAATCTTTTTTCTATTGCTTGGTCCAAATGTTTGCTTTGCTAACATTGTGACGCCTTCGGTACCTTGTGTCTCCCTCTTCCTTTCTTCCTCTATTTTCAAAATAGCCAGCTCTCACCTCATTATATCTTTTTCTTTAAGAGATTTTTAAAAGTTTATTTCTTTCTCCTTCAACATATCAGGGTGAATGTTCTAGCTTGGTGGGCGGTTCTGTTCCATGCAGGTCATTCAGGAACCAAAGTCCCTTCTATCTTGTGGCTCCGCACCCTCCTCCTCTTCCAGATGTGTCAGGATCTGCATGACTGAGGCTGGTCATTGACATGTCTGGGTTCCTGCCAGTAACAGAAAGAGAAGAGAAAATGATGAGGCTACTCACTCGTTGACTTAAGGCCTCCATCCCCAAAGGAGCACCCATCTCTTCTACTGTTATGAACTTACTCATATGGCCACAGCTGATTGCAAAGGGGTCTGGGAAATGCTGTCACCTGGGCAACCATGTGCCCAATTAAGGCTTTTTTTACTTTAGAAGAAAGGAGAGGAGAATGAGTTTTGGTGTAGAGCCAGGAGTCTCTCCTATAGTGCTGGTCTCATTCCTCTTGCCAACAACAGATTTAGGCATGGCATGTGAAATAATTCCAGTCAAGAAACACTAAGAAGTGTTCATGGGAAGCTTAATGGGTAATTTTTTTTCACTATTAAAAAAAGACACAGGAAGAGATGATCCCATCTTTCCCAGGACATTGTCACATCAAGATGTGATGTCTGGAACTAGGCATCCATCTTGTGTCATGAGAGGAGCAGGTTGTGGGTAAGGTTAATGCCTTGAGGCTGGAGATGTAGGTAGATACATGAACCCAGGTCCTTAATGATACCCCCAGATCTGAGCTGACTATCCCTGGAGCCACCCTCCTGCTGGACTTGTGTGTGTGACATGGTGCATTTCCTAACAGTTTAAGTTAAAGGAATGGAGAATTTCTGTTACCTGTAGCCACAAACCTCCCACATTTCATTTGAAGTTGGGCCAGAGCAGAGACTGTGTGGATGGGTTCTCTGTAGTCCCCAGAGGTCTGTCTGATTAGAAGATTTGGGCAGTACCATAAGGTAAAGTAGACCCCTTTGGTGTCACTTGGTGTTTCTGGCTCTGAGGAAATGGGCATCTCCAGGAACAGGGTCCCTCATGCCTGACTTGGGAGGCTTTCACTTCCATCAGCTTGTCAGATTCTCATAGCTCACTGTTTGACAGGCATGTCACCAAGTGACTCCATTTTATAAAAAGGAAAGGGAAGCTCGGAGAGGTGGTGTGCCATGGCCAACTCTGCCAATAGATTAGGGTTGAAACTAGGGACTTGGCCCGGGTTCTCTTGGACTCCCAGTCTGGTGCTCTTGATAGTGATACCAGAACAGCCTCTGGTGAACTAATTAGAGGAAAATCATCTGATATCCCATTAATTATTTTATAAATACACTGAGGCAGGTACTAATTATACATTCAGGAAGCTTACCATCTGGTGGGAGAACAGAAACAAATCAATGAATACATAAATAGCTAAACTCACATTGCAAAGAGGGAAGGGGATGGGGGGCACAGCAGAGCAGGGACTAATAAGGGGAGCAGGTCAGGGAAGATACTCTGCAGAAGTGACTTTTAAGTTGAGACCCAAAAGATAAGTAGGCACTAATTAGTTGGGTGAAATGGAAGAGGAGGAGGAGGAGGAGGAGGAGGAGGAGGAAGAGGAGGAGGAAGAACATTCATGGCTCAGAGAAGAGCATGCTCAGAGATCTGGAGAATCTTGGGCCCGTTCAGGTAGCTGCAGGTGTGGCTGGGGTCATTTGAGCAAGGGAGAGGAGGAAGGGTCTGACCATGCTGGTGTAGAGGGGCATGGCAGGATTGAATTAAAATCATAGGCTGTGGAGCTAGAATGTTTGGGTTCAAATTCTGATGCTGTGTATTATCAGCTGTGTGCTCTTAAGCAAAGAATTAACCACTCTGTGCTTCAACTTCTTTATCAAGCCCCTACCTTATTGGGATCTATGAGAAATGAAGAGTGGTGTTGAAGTGCCTGGTGCATGGTGAGTGCTTAGTAAATGTCAGCTGCTCTTATGGGCCATATTAAGGATTTTGGTCTTTGTTCTATGAGTAATGAGGGTTGCATTGATTAAGACCCTTTCGGTTGCAACAAGCAGCAACCCAACTCACATTGGCTTAAGCAACAATAGGGAGATTTATTGGCTCACATAACTGAAAGATACATGTTTAGGTGTGCCATCAGGCACAGCTGGATCAAGGCATAGAACATTTTCAATTGGGCTATTTTCTTTTGTTCTGTTCTCCCAAGAAATAACTTCCTTCTCCAGCTTCCTGTTCCCACATGGTGGCAGAATGACCGTTTCGTTTAGCTGCCACAGTGAACAAGAGTGCCCCTCCTGTTTGTCCCAGGGCCAGTCATGGAGGTCTCTCACTGAGTCCCAGCTGGTACCCACCCCTGAATAAATCACCATGGCAGTGGAGGGGTGGTATGCAGTGGGAAAAGAGGAATTGGTGTTGGTTGACCAGTTATATTGCCAAAACTCCGAAATCACAAGGCTGGCAGGGGCAGGGGGTTCTACAAAGGAAATTGGGAGGGCTGTCACCAAATCAGGGAGAAGAATGTCAAGCAGGCAAACACAATCAGTGTTGAGTCAGACAGCCACTAGAGGTTTTAAGCAAGGGAAAAACAGGATCTTATGTCCATCTTGAGATGACCACTCTGGTTGCTGAAAGAAGGAGAGACAGGAGGAGGATGGAATGGAGATGGGGATAGTTGCTGGCAGCTGACAGCAGGAGTCCAGGAGAAAGGGACAGTGGCATGGCCAAGCTCGTGGAAGTGGAGCCAGGATGGATGAGAAAGAGGCACAGTGCTGGAGTTTGTTGGTAGACTGGGCAGGAGTGGAACAGGAAGATTCCAGGCTAAGCCAGGGTTTTGGTTCTGAGCAGCTAAGATTGAGCTTGAAGGAGGGGCAGGTTTGGGGGAAGCCTGACAGTCTAGCTCTGAATGCACCGCACGTAAGGAGCCTTGGAACATCCATGGGGAGGAGTCCTAGAGGCATTTCTTTGGGATGTGGAATTCCACTCATGGACATTCTTGTTTGGTTCCTAGGAAATATGAGGAGGAGAAATAAACTGAATAATGACTGTTTTGCCTAGTAGATTGCACTAGAACCAAAGGAGGCCTGCCCTCTGGAAGAGTTGAGACAGGAGCCACTTGCTGAGCTGTTTGCTGGGCGTGGGTCCCTCAAACAGCATGTGTGTAGCCCAGTCCCTGCCTTAAAAGTCAAAAGACCTTTTAAAATCCTTGGGCAACTATGTGGTCAGTAGGCTGGGGCACCCAACTAACATTTGGTCAAACAGACAGGTCCCAACCCACGGGAGCTGACAGCACAGCTGTGGTGAGAGAGGAGCAGCACGGGGCGACATGGGAGATGTCCGGGCACACAGCCAAAAGAATGGCCCGGCCCAGGCAGCAGAGGCGACGGCGGTTCTGAGGAGAAGGGGGTTGGTACAGGGCTGGCATAATCTGGGAAGGCCTTCTGGAGGCAGAACTGGAGTGGAAGCAATATTCCAGGCACAGGAAGACCATGACCTCAGGTGTGGGATGCCAAGCTAAGTTCGGGGTACCTCAAAACAGCTGGAGGTCCAAAAATGTTCTAAACCAGGACACCAAGGCCTCCGAGACCCTCCCAGACATCTTGAGGTCTTCCAAGAGAGGGTTTGGGGCTCTCCAGCCCTCTACTATCACCCGAGGTAGAGCGAGCTGCTCCCTCCACATTGCGCCCTGTCTTTCCCTACTTCCGTGGCAGTCTTCAGCACCCTGAAGGGCAGGGATTTCTCTGTCTGTGCCCCTCCCTCAAGACAGGGAGCTGGCAGGGGTCACTGTCAACAGCCATCGTGCTCCCTGCCACAGGAGGCACTTGGGGGATGTTGGGGAGGGCGCAGCTGGGAGCTAGAGAAGGGAGCTACAGCCAGCTGGGAAAGAAGGCGTGGCCTGGGACTTCTTGGGTGTGGGGAGGATGTATAAGGTCTGGGGGCTTGTCTGCCAGCTTCCCTGTCTAGGTCCCGTGGAAGCAGGGAGTGTGATGGGGCCATCATCCCAGCCTCAGTGGACCTGGTTGGCCCCAGGGCTGGCAGGCCCCAAGCTAGTGAGCGAGCGGGGGAGTCAGCTTCCCATCCATTAGGCCCCTGGCCCAGGCGGCTAATGCCGAGCGGACATTCTGCTCTCATCCCTAGTATCCACTTAGGCATCGTTAATATTTTACGCCGCAGACCCAGGGGATTAATGTCTCATTTATAGCTCAGTGTTTATGAGCAGTCATTGAGGCTTTCCCAGGGAAGATGCTCAGGAGCATCAGGGGAAACTGAGGCAGAAGAACAGGGGTGGACCAGCTTCAGGAGGACCCTCCATATGGCTTCTTTTGCTTGCTCAGTTCTCTATCTGCCCCCCCACCCCCCATCTATCTCTCATCTGGCACCCTGAACACACCCAGCTCCAAGAACACATTGTAAGAGGCCATCAGAGTCCGTGATACAGGCCAACCCTCATCTCCCTGGATCTTTTACAAGCCCCTGGAGAGGTGGGCTTGTCTTCCCCATTTTAGGAAACAGGCTTAGAGAGGTTAATGTATTCTTAACCAGACCATTGACTGAGGACTGGTGGCAACGAGCTGGGACACAGGCTAGATTTTACTCAGTGTGTAAGTGTGTAAATTAGGAGAGTCTTGAGCCTTTCTAAACTTACACACTTTAGCAACTCAGGTGCTCCAACAGAGCTGTGTTCTCTGGCGATCATTAACGTCTCTACTTGTTCTTGGTCAGTGGAGACTCACCGCATCCCACTAAATGCAATTGAAAGCTGTGCATTTACAGTTCTTTAAAAATATCTCCAATAACTCAGACTTTTAACCAGGTGTATTAAACACTGAGGTTGAACTGCACAGGCCAGAAGAAACCCAGCAGCCTCTCTCCCACCCGTTTCCACTGGAAACAGTGCGGTATGCTGGCCCCAGCATCTGCTCTGGAATCCAGAAGGCCTGGGCTGCCCCTGTGTCCCTTCCCCAGTCCAACCTCTAGGCCTCGGTTTTCTTAACTGTAAAATGGGGACGAGAAATGCCCACTGGGCCAGCCCTTAGGGATTACGAGTAAACCTAAAGGCTCGGTTCCTGTACCAGCTCCAGAAGGGCCCTGGTCCACGCACGCTGCTGTTTCCCGCCCCACGCAGGCACCGAGTTCTGTGCCTGGGGCCCAGTACACGTTCAGTATTTGCTGAACGAATGACCCAGTGGGTAGCAGAGGCTCATACGTGGAAGCTACTATTGTTCAGACCCTACGTCCAAACAGGCGTGGATTTCCCCCTCCACTAAGGCAAATGGAGAACTTCTAAACTCGGGAGTTCGAAGCAGCCCGCGCCTTCTCGAGCTCTAAGCCGGGGACTGGCGAGGACACCCGCAGAGCGCAATGCCCGCGGGAGGGCAGCAGAGAGCCGCGGCTCGGGCCCTCCAGTCCGGGAGTTCGGGGACTAGGAGGATCCCCGGCTCCGCCCTGCCACGCCCCCTTCTCTCCCTGTCCTTTCCTATCCGGTGTCCCCAGGCTGGAAGAAAGTGATTCACAAACGAATTAGCGCTCCTGGGCACTGCCCGCGCGTTGGACTTGGCATCCGTTTAGCTCTTTCCCACAGCCGGAAAGGCAGGCGGGCACCAGCCCCTCTGTATGTAGGAGGAATCCGCAAGTCCGTGACTCGACCAAGGTCACGCAGCAAAATCAGGAGTGGAACTCAGTTCCGTAGTCTCTAATCCAAAGCCCACACTCCCTCCAAAAGCCTGGAGCGCACGTGGGTTTCTGGAACTGGATAACTTTGGATACCAACTTTTTCATTTCCAGTGGGGGCCAGACCAAGGCCAAGTTCAGTCTCGAGCCGAGACCTGGTGGTGTGGGAAATACCCCGGGGTGAGGGGGCTTTCCCGATCCCCCGAAGGCCGGCTCTGCCTTGGCGGGCGGGGCAGTGAGCGGCTGTGGCAGGCTCCGCACCTCTCAGCAAGCAGAATGGAACCCCAACTCCTCGCAGAGAGCTACGCTGCGGCTCCCTTCCCCTCCGGTCCCCGGCCCCTTCCCCAGCCACTCAGCCCTCACCCCGCACAGGCAGTTGGGTGAAACCGCCGACCGCGTGGTCTCCGGGGGGCTGGCTGGGGGGTGGTGGCGGTGCGCCAGGCTCCGTAAGAGGGCTGGGCCGCACGGGGCGGGGCCACCTCCCTCCGCCCCTTCCCGGGCTCGCGTGGGCGGGAGGGGGGCGGCCGCAGGGGACACCTCCCCGGGTGGTCGCCGCGCCTAGGCCAATGAGCGCGCGGGGAACCGCGATGGAGGCTGGGGCGGCGGGGAGCGCCCGGGACCCCCGCCGCCGCCGCCGCCGCCGCCGCCGCCGCGCCCCGGTGCCCCCGCGCCCCTGGGGCTGGAGACGCGGCGAAAGAGACGCGGCGCCCGCGCCGGCCATGGAGGCGTCTCTGGCCCGCGCCGGCCGCCCGAGCTGCGCTCCGCGCCGCCGCCGCCGCCGCCGCGCCTCGAAGTTTGCCGGCTGACTCGGAAAGTTGCGCTCAGGCTCTGCCGCCGCGCGGCGTCCAACCTCCGGGCCTGCCCAGTTCGCCGCCGCAGCCGCCCTCCGCTGGGCCCGGACCCCGTCCACACCCGCAGCCCCGCCTGCCGGGGGATGTGAGCCGCGGCCTCCCCAAGAGGCCGGGCGGGCTGCAAGGGCCCGGGAGCCTCCCGAGGCACGCGCGGGCGAGGGGCACGCCTTGGCCCCGGGCAGCTCGGGTCGCCATGGGCATCCAGGGCATGGAGCTGTGCGCCATGGCCGTGGTGGTGCTGCTGTTCATCGCCGTCCTCAAGCAGTTCGGCATCCTGGAGCCCATGTCCATGGAAGGTAACGCGTGGCCGTCCGCTCCTCTGCCGGGGCCAGCAGTGTTTGGGGAGGGAGCAGCAGTGGTGCTCCGGATCGCGGGTCTGCGGGCCCGGCGAGTGCGGCCCTTGGGCGCCCACTGGCCGCCTGAGCCGCCGCCCCCTCCGGACTCCAGAGGGCTGGCCTGGGACTGAGGGGATGGAGAGGCCTGGGGCTCCGAGGAGCCCCAGAGGGGTTGGAGCTGCGGTGCTTGGGGTGAGCGTGAGCGAGATGCCTGGTGACACCCTGAGCCACCCTAGGCCTGATGGTCCGAACTGCCCCGGGTGAGCACAGCCTGATGGGGCCTCCGGTTGGCGGGAGGTGGCTCAGGGTGAAGATGACTGGAAGGATCCCCAGCCTAGGGTACTTGATGGTGGCAAGTAATGAGACTTCAGCCACATCGTGGGGCTGCCTCTTTCGCCTCGACCCCCATCCCTAGGCAAGGCTCAGGCCCACGGGATCAGTAACCAAATCCTCAGGCGCCACGTTTCTGTCCCAGTACAATATTAACCGAGGAGATAGAACTACTCTTCAATCAGACAGTGGACAGCCTCCCTGGGACCCCTGAGAGGTGTCCTCGGAGCTGCTCCCCAACTTTCTATGCCTCCTTAAGACTCCTGGGCAGGTTAGGAGGAGGACCCCCTCTAGGGCATACCCATTCTGAAGGGGACCTTGACCTCCCAGGGCTGTAACTTCCCTCCTCCCGGTTCCAAAGAGGCATTTGCAGTCCCATGCCTCTGTACTGCAGGGAAGGGGCCAGCCTGTCCTGTTCTTGTTTGTTACCTGTGCTCCCTTGCTGTCCTCTCGGGGGAGGACGGACATCTTCTGCCGCAGCACTCTGCTGACCTTGCCAGGCTCCGGCTCCTGGAACTGAAACCCAGAGGTCCAGGCGGGCGAGGAAGACAGACTTTGTCTTTGCCTCTGAACTGCGTGGCAGCCACTCCAGCCTGAAGATGTGCCTCAGACCCCTACAAAGGGACAGGAAGGGGCACAGGGCCTGGAAGCAAGGCCCTTCCTCCATTTTGCCTTCAGAACCTTGAGCTGACTCTTTATCTGAAGTCCATGGCTATCTGCCCCTAAGAAGCCATCAGGCTCCATCACACCTTTTCTAGGCAAGTTCATGGGGCCCAGAGAGAAGAGATGTGGTCAAGGTGGTTCTGAGAGATGGCACCATAAGCTTTAAGTTTTACGTGAAGAGGAAAATTGCCCAAGCTGGGCCTGCGCTTGTCTGGATGCTGACCCTGGTTGGGGAATCTGTGACCGGGGATTTAGTGGGAAATGTATTTACTTGGGATGAGGTGGGGGAGGGGGGGCATCCTGCACTGCTGTAGCCCTGAGGACCTTTGCCTCCTGCAGGGCAGGGGGCTGCCCCACATGCCCTGTCCTTTGCCATCTGGAGTCTGGGGAGGGTGTGGGAGGGGTTGGTGCTCAGGCAAACCATGCCTCCCCCCACATTGATCTTCCCTGTTTCCAGGACCCTCCTGGGCCACCAAGGAGCCAGGAGCACTAGTGGTCTTATTCTACTTGGTTCTGCAGAACCTTCCAAACTGAGCCCAACCTCCTCCCAGGTCTGGGCCTGTGAAATTTGTCTTTGTGACTTCTAAGGAGTTGGGATTTCTTTACAAGGTGGATAGTGTGCACTGGACTACAGAGGCTTTCTTCAACCTACTAAAAAACTCACTTCAGGCTCTAGTGAGTTTCCCTTTCCTGCTACGGTTGCCCATTCGTGCCCCTTAGGAGTTCCGATGCATTGAGGCAGTGGGAGAAGTGTGGAGCCTGTGCCACCCAGGTCTTCACTGGGGTCCTGTCACTCACACATGCTGGCCGTAAAGCTCCCTTAACCTTTCCTGGCCTCAGTTTTGTTACCTGTAAAGTGGGCTGTAGCAGACATGTAACTAACTAGCCACTGGGGCTTTAAGGCCCCCTGCACCGTTCTTGGCATATAATAAATGCGCAAACTTTATGAACCATTCGCATCACCAGCAATTAGCAATGGAGTGATGACTCGTAGTAAGAGGACTGATTCATGGTTGGAAATGTTCTCTCACTCAAACAGGCCTCCCCTTCTGCCTCAGAGGGAGGGACTTCTAAGTTCCACATGTTGCCTGTTGTTGGGGGTGCTGTCCATTAAGTGCCTGGAAGAGTCTGAGGGACTGTTGGGTGGGCTGTCAGAAGCCCAGCCTGGATGGGAGCGGGCACCGAGGGAAGAGGGCTGGTGCCTGGCTCCCCTCAAGCATGCTTGCATCCGCGTGTGTGTCTCTTGTCTTCCCTGAGTCTCCGTAGTTCCCATCCCTGAGCCGCCAGAGTTACGATGCCCCTGGGATTGTCAGGAACTAATGGATCTGGGTTCTAGGGATGCAGCCTTCTAGAAGTAGATGCAGATCATAAAAAACCCTTAGTCTGCCCTGGGTCTCCTGTCCCTCTCTGCCTCCAAGTGACCCCGTGCGGAAATCCTGGCCGGGTTCGGCCACTAACTTACCAGGTGACTTTGGTGCATTCAACATTCTTGAGCCTGAATCTCCATATCTGTAGAATGAGAATAAAAGCATATATTCCCCTATGCATTTCACAGGGGTGTGGTAAACTAAAGCACTTTGGAAAAGTGAAAAGCAGAACTCAAGGCTAAGGGGCTCACAGGGTGGGGCACAGCCGCAAAAAGTGACCCTGGGCAGGAAATTCTTGGTGCGAAATTCTTGGTGCTCGGGTTCGCAAGCCCTGACACCACATACCTTTTTGTCAACTACATCTGGGCCTAGGACTTGACTTTGGTCACTGCCTCTTATCTCGAGTTGGATTTCGTGGATTTCCTAGATTCTGGATGAGTAACTCTCAAGGGAGGGCGGTTTTGCTCTCTCAAGGACATGTGGTAATGTCTGGGGACATTTTTGACTATCACAGTTGGGGAGAGGGGGTTACTGGCATCTCGCAGGTAGAGGGCAAACATCTGGCAATGAATGGGGACAGCCCCCAAAAGAAAGAATGATCAGGCCCAAATGTCCGTAGGGAGGCTGAGAAACCTGGTTCTGGAAGGAGCACTTGGGGTGAGGTGGCCAGGGGCTGGGACGGCTGCTTTTCAGGCCTGACTCAGTCACTGACATGCTGTCATTAACTTGGACAAGTCACTCTTCTTACCTGAGCTCTGTTTCCTCGTCTATATTGGGGTATTGGGTTGAAGGCACATCTCCCCTGGGAACTTTCCCTCACCCCTCTGGCTCCCGCCCCTTTGGGTTATGTTAGATGATGCCATTCTAAGATTTTCTGTGTCCCCATCCCTACCTCAAAAGGGCTTTCCAAGAAGGTCAGGGACTGTGTCTATAAACTTGTGGCCCCAGAGTGTGCCCAGCACTGCCTGGCAAACAGCAGGCGTTGAGGAAGTGTAAATTACACGCCATCACTGGCACACATTTATTGGGCACCCTTTGTATGCCAGGTAATGGGAAGCCATCAGGAGCACAAGTAATGCAGGGTCTTGGCCCTCCCTTTAGGACACCCCTGGGCAGATGTCCTCTGAGGGGAGGACCCCTCTGGCTGGACTGGGGACAGGGAAGCTGAATTGTGACAGTGGGCATAGAGGTGGGTGAAGAGACAGGTGTGAAGGGGAGAATAGGGAGTGCCCAGAGGGAGGTATGCATGCCCTCACCCACCACCACCGCTGCTCTTCCCTCCTTGAGGTGACCCCACCTCTCTTTATGCATATCATGATTTTGTCCTCCACAGCAGCAGGCCCATCCTAGACATGAGGAAGCTGAGGCTTGGGGAGAGTAAGTCACCTAACTGAGGCTCAGGTGGGTGGCTTCTGCAGGGCAGGGAGGTGGCCTAGAGCCTGAAGCCTGATGCTGCTCTGCAATGGGAGTTTTGGGCCAAACCCCCTCCCTCCCCAAGTCGTGCCTCACTTGTTGCATTGCTGGTGGTTTCAAAGTGTCTTAGCTATGGAATCTCCAACCAAGTCTTACTTGGAAGCCCAGTCCCCCTGACAGACGGAAGATGCATTGCTGGCATTTGCAGGGGAGTCTTGCTCCACAGTGGTCCCCGGGGCTCCTCGGAGGGACCTCCAGGTCTAGGAGTCCCCTGACCATCAGGGGCTGTCCACACTGGTTGGTTCCAATTCTTCTTACCCCACCGGTAGGCCAAAAATGGCCTTCACCCAGGACCTGGTGCATCTTTGCTCAGTGGATTAAAGATTTGTCGCCACCTTTTCCGAGCCCCTGCAGGTGGGTCCTGCCCAGAGGGGGCTGTGTGGCATGAGGTCTGCTCCCTGGGAGGAGAGCCCTGTTGGAGATGTGCCAGCTTGCTGTATAACGCAGGGACCTCCTGCGTTATACATTTAAAATTTTTAAAAAAATTTTAAGAACAAATTTTTTTAAAGATTTTATTTATTTATTTGACAGAGAGATAACAAGTAGGCAGAGAAGCAGGGGAGGGGGAAGGGGGAGGGGGAGGGGGAAGCTGGCCCGCTGCTGAGCAGAGAGCCTACCACGGGGCTTGATCCCACGATCCTGGGAGGCCAGGCGCCCCTATAACAAATTTTTTAAAGCCTCATGCTTTCCCTCCTTTCACAAAATGTTTGATTGATGGAGAGGTTCAATCTTGGTTGCTGAGCCCCTGGTTATCAGCGGGCAGGGGTGAGTAGTGTCCAGGACCGGCCTCTGGGGGGCCCGGGGAAAAGGGCTACGCCCAGGGAGAGGTGGAAGGGAGAGGGCAGAAGCAGGTTGACTTCACCGTCTGGTGGAGCACGGCTCCTTGGTGTTCTAAGGAAAGCTGTAGCAAACGGCTATTTAGATCCATTAGTTGCCAGTCCTGCCTGTAATTGCAGCAGGTGGGTGTGAGGCCGCTGGCAGCTCCTAAGAGATCTGGTGGCATCTCTGCTGAATCAAACCAGAGGGATGAACCCTTGGATTTCTCTCATGGATGAGCCAGGAGCAGTCTCCAGTGTCCCCTGAGAGCCTGTGGGGTGCCCAGGATCCGGCCGGATGCTGTGGTAGTCAAGGTGAAGCCAGGTCCCCTGCCCCCCAGACACTTCCAGATAGTTCTATGACCATTCCTTGGTGCATATGTGTGAAGAGGGGGTGAAAGTGGGTGGGGAGGTGGGAGTGGAGATAGGGGGTAAGATCTCTCTTCCTCTTCTTACAAGGCCGCCTGTCCTACTAGATACCATCTTACCTTAATTACGTCCAAAGCTGTATCTCCAAATAGAGTCACATTGGCTTATGGCTTCAACATGCGAATTTTGGGGAGACCCAGCTCTGGTCCATAGCACAGGTAAACAGAAATATGCATCTGGCAGGGAGTCATAGCCAAATGGAGGAAAGTAGAACAGAGATGGGGGATGCATAGGAATGGTGGGGGCAGCACCTATGAAGGTGACATCTGAGGAGACAAAGGAGGTGTGAATTCCGAGGGAAAAGCAGTGTCCTATAGAGGGAGTGTGCCTGGTGGGCTTGCGGGGCACAAGGGGGCCAGAATGGCTGAAGGGGTGAGCAAATGGCAAATGGCAAAGGGAGAGACTGGGAGATGAGGTCAGAGCTGAGCTGCGGAGGGGTGGCGGTGGCGGTGTTGTGCGTTCATTGGTGATTTACTGGTTATTTTCGTATTCAGAGCTTAGCAGATGTTGTTGAGCAGAGGAATACACACGATATGTTTCCAGCAGCTTCCTCCAGCACTGTTTGAAAACTAGATCTACAGGACCCAGGGCAGAAGCCGGGCTTCAGGCCAGGAGAGATGCTGGAGCCTTGGGCCAGAGGAGGGATGCGGAAGTGGGAGAAGGGGTGAGAGGCGGGAGTTGAGAGTTAGAGCTGGCCGTCCATGCCTGTGGGTTGAGTGGAAGGTCTACGGCCAGAGTTTTGGCAGAAGCACCCAACAGGACAAAGTTGCCGTCCCGGGAGCTGAGGAAGGCTGTGGGTAGAACAGTTTGGGGAGGAAGATTAGGAGCTCCGTTTGGAAATGCTCCATTTGAGAACCACCTAGACATCTAAGTGCAGATGGCAAGCAGAGGAATCTGGAGCCTCAGGAGAAGGTAGCCGGCAGTCCCCAGCTGAGTCTTGACTTTCAAAGTAGCTTTCAGACTTTGCCGATTTCACGAGTGTCACATTTTTCCTTTTTGTTCTCAGGTGTGTTTTCCATGCTAATTTTGAACACCTCTTCGTGTACCCCTCAGCTTTTTCAGTTTGCTCACCTCTGACTTGCCCATGGATGTCCTTTGGCCATTTCTTTTGGGACTGCTGTCCTTTTCCTTGTTTCCAAGTGTCCTATTTTATCCAGACCAGAGGCATGTTCTCGCTCTCTTTTTCTCTTGATCTGGGTACTCTAATTACTTTTTATTTTTTATTTTTTATTTTTTTAAAGATTTTATTTATTTATTTGAGAGAGAGGCAGTGAGAGAGCATGAGCGAGGAGAAGGTCAGAGGGAGAAGCAGACTCCCCGTGGAGCTGGGAGCCTGATGCGGGACTCGATCCCGGGTCTCCGGGATCATGACCTGAGCCGAAGGCAGTCGACCAACCAACTGAGCCACCCAGGCGTCCCTCTAATTACTTTTTAAAAAAGACATTTTATTTTTTTATTTAAAAATTTTTATTTATTTATTTGAGAGAGAGAGAGAGAGAGAGCTTGAGCAGGCGCAGAGGGAGAGAACCTCAGCCAACTCCGTGCTAGGTGCAGAGCCCCACCTGGGGCTCGATCTCAGGATCCCGAGATCACAACCCAAGCCTAAATCAAGAGCCTCATGCTCAACCAACTGAGCCACCCTGGCACCCCTCTAATTACTTTTAAACATTTTAACTAATTTCTAGCAAATTCAAATATATATTTGATCTGTGCATTAAAAAGAATAATAAACGCCAGTGAACCGATCCTCCCCACCCCCGGAACTAGAACATCACTAGCCTGCCTCTCTCTGAGCTTCTCCTCTCCCACACTGCAGAAGTTGCCACCAGCCAGGTTTGCACTTGTCATTCCTGGATTTTTGTTATTATTTACCATTTTATTTCTTGGGTATCCCTACAAATAGTTTCGTTATTCTTGGTTTTGACTTTTGTAACAAATATGTGTTACCGTCCGTTCACTGCTGTAGGACGTTTCATCCAGTGGATGGCCCACCACAGTCTGTTTATCTGCTCTGTTGTCAGGCTCGTGGTTGATTCAAGCTACTGTTATTGTAGAGAGTTAGGGCCTCTGCTCTCCTGCCTGTGTCCTGGTCATTGTTTCTTTAGCACACAGTTCCTGGGATAGGGTTACCAGGCTCTAGGGTATGCAGATATGTGCAACATTAGCATGGAAATGCAAATACTTCCCCACAGTGCATACCTGTACCAGTATGCACACTCACTAGGATGCTTAAAAATTACTGTTGACCTCCCTTCTCTCCCTAGCCAGCACTTAGCCTTGGTCAACTTTCTTTTTTTTTTTCCCTTTTTAAAAAAATGCTATTTTATTTTTTTATTTGACAGAGAGAGAGAGAGCACAAGTAGGGGGAGCAGCAGGCAGAGGAAGAAGCAGGCTCCCTGCTGAGCAAGGAGCCTGACGCAGGACTCTGTCCCAGGACCCCCGGGGTCATGACTGAGCCAAAGGCAGACACTTAACCGACTGAGCCACCCAGGCGCCCCAACCTGATTGCATTTTATTATTTCCCGCCCATCTGGCTGTTGTGTTCTTAATGTAATTTGCCTTTTCCTGTTTAATAGTGAGGTTGAGCCCTCTTTCCCATATTTATTCATCTTTCCAGTTTCCTTTTTTTTTTTTTTTTTAAGATTTTACTTATTTATTTGACAGAGACAGAGACCACAAGTAGGCAGAGAGGCAGGCAGAGAGAGAGGAGGAAGCAGGCTCCCCGCTGAGCAGAGAGCCTGATGCGGGGCTGGATCCCAGGACCCTGGGATCATGACCTGAGCTGAAGGCAGAGGCTTTAACCCACTGAGCCCCTCCAGTTTCCTTTTTTGATGATTATCTCATCTAGATATTCTTCTTTCGACCGTTTCAAACACCGTCTTCCCCCTTCTGCTGAGTGTCTTGAGCTGACCACGGTGCCTTTTTTTTTTTCTTGAACAGAAGTCTTTAAGTGTGATGTAACCAAATTCATCCATTTTTTCCTTTATGTTTTGAACTTTTGAAGTTTTAAGAAATCTTTCCCCACCCTTAGGTTAGCAAGATTCTTTCGCATTTTAACTCTATAGCTTACCTTTCATACTTGGGTCTTTAGTTCATCTGGAACCCACTTTTGCATGTGCTGTGGGACGGGGATCCAGATTCCGTGCTGAGCCAGTTTTCCTAAAACCACCTACTAAACAGTCTGACCATTGCACAAATCTTCTGTGATGTTCCTGCTCTATACCTCAGTCTCTTTTTGTGCTTTTGGTGTGTTTGTCTGTTCTTGCACCAACCATACCACTTTTATTACAGTGACTGTGCAAATATATTCGTATTTAACGGGGGAAAATCCCCTCTATACTCTTCCTTTCTAGATTTTTGTGGATTTTTGTGGACTTTTGTTCCTCCATATGCATTTCAGAGTGATTTTGTCAAGGTCCTCAAAAAACCCAACTGGATTTTTAATGGGATTGTGTTGAATTTGTGGGTTACTTTGGGAAGAGATGACATCTTTATATTATGTGGTCCTCTTTTTTTTTTTAAGATTTTTTTTTATTTAATTGACAGAGATCACAAGTAGGCAGAGAGGCAGGCAGAGAGAGAGGAGGAAGCAGACTCCTCGCTGAGCGGAGAGCCTGATGTGGGGCTTGATCCCAGGACCCTGGGATCATGACCTGAGCCGAAGGCAGAGGCTTTAACTCACTGAACCACCCAGGCGCCCCTATGTGGTCCTATCTTAAATGAATGTTTCATTTATTCAGATTGCCTTGCTATATAGAAGTCCTTTGAGTTTTGGCTAATACTTAAATAGTTTGAGTTTTTATTGCAATCATGAATGTTATATTTTTAATTATATTTTCTAGGTGGTTATTACTGGTGTGGAAAATTGCTATTGATTTTTGTAAATTAATCTTATATCTAGGAACCTTACTAAACTCTCATGTATATTGATTCTTTTGGTCCCTGTTGGGACCAAATATCTATAAGAATGTTAGTTTTATCCTATACTTCCCAATTCCTGTATTATTTTTTTCTTTCTTGAAATTTCCTTAGAGCATCGGCAGGGTATCAGTTAGTGGTACTTGTGGCCAACCTTGGCTTGTCCCAAATCTTAAAGGGAATGTGTCTGAGCCCTTGTCATTCAACCTAATATTTTCTGTAAATAAATACATAACTTGCAAATATAAGTTCCATCAAGTTAAGAAAGTTCCCTTCAATCCTAGTTTGCTTTAAGTTCTTGTTTGATTATAAATAGATGTGGATGTTTATCAAATGCCTTTTCTGTATTAAGGTTTTCGTATGATTTTCCTTCCATATTACAGATAAAACCTTGATCATGGTGTATTTTTTTTAAGTACAGTTGGATTCAGTTGACTCACATTTTGTTTAAGGTTGTACCTACATTCAAGAGTGAAATGGGCACGTAATTTTCTTTTTGTCTGCTTTTCCAGCTTTACTGAGATAATAACTGACATATAACAGTATATGGAGCACCAAGTGGCTCAGTTTGTTAAGTGTCCAACTCTTGATTTCAGCTTAGGTCATGATCTCAGGTCCTGAGATAAGCCCCACATCAGGCTCTGTGCTGAGCATGCAATCTGCTTACCCTTCTCTCCCTCTGTTCCTCTCCCTGCTCGTGCACTCACTCTCTCTCTTTCAAATAAGTAAATAAATAAAATCTTAAAAAAAACCCAACCCCCCCCAAATTATATAAATGTATGAAATGATTACTATAATAAGGTTAATTAATGCATCCATCATCTCACATAATTACCCTTTTGTTGGGGGGGTGGTCAGTGAGAACATTTAAGATCCATTGTCTTAGCAACTTTCAAGTATACAAAACACAACACAGTATTCTTAGCTGTAGTCAACATGCTGTACATAGACCCCCATGATTTACTCATTTTATAACCAGAAGTTTGTACCCTGTGACCAACATCTCATTTCTCCCACCCCCTGCCCTGGCAGCCACCAGTCTACTCTCTGTGTCTGTAAGTTTGGCTCTTTTTAGATTCCCCACGTAAGTGACATCATACCGTATCTCTCTATGCCTGACTTATTTCACTTAGCATAATGCCCTCAAGGTCCCTCCATGGTGTCACTGTAAATTTCATTCTTGTGTGGCCCTTTTATGGTTTGGGAATCAAGATTACTGTACTGATCACTGGACTAGCAATGTGATGATCACTGGTCATTCTTTGAAAAGCAGCTTGTGTGGACTGGTGGGGTCAATGTCCCATAGGCGTAAGTTCAAGGGAGACTAGGAGAGGAAGTAAAGACAGTGAGTTAAAGAAGAGGAGAAGAAAGAAATAGCTGGAGGGGAGGGGAGGGCTGAGGAATAGCAACAGGTTTGGGGGTTTTGTTCTATTTTTTGACCCTTAGGGGCAGAGAATTATTCATCTTCTTTAGTTTATGGGACACTTTTTTTTTTTTTAACAGTCTTGACCCGTTTAAACCCCTCTCTTACTTTATTTTTTCCCTTTTATCCCTCCATTTCTACTCCCTTCTACTCCTATAGGCAATTACTCTAGTTTCTTTTTCTTTTGTTTCTAATCTACATACAAAGAGTTCCCCTTTTCAGTGTCCAGTTCTATGAATTTGGGCAAATGCATAGTAATGTAAGCACCGGCACAGTCAAGGTAGAGAACAGTTCCATCACACGAAAAATTCTCTCCTGCTGCCTTTTCTGTCATCAGCACATCCCCTGTGTCACAGCCCTGTGCAGCCACGGTGAGAGATGTTGTCTTTCCCTATGATTTCTGCAATTCTGTCTTTTCCAGAACGTCATTTAAGTGGAGTCCTCCATTGCAGAGTCCGGATTTGTTCACTTAGCTAGCGCATCTGAGGTCCATCCCCGTTGCTGCGTGTATCAATAGTTCAGCCATTTTTACTGCTGACTGCAATTCTGCCGGCTCGCTGTTTGCCCATTCACTGGTTGAAGGACATGCAGGTTATTTCCTATCTTGGGTGATTGTAAATGAAGTTGCTGATGGGCCGGCTGGGAAACCGGGGCTCCAAAATGGCGGATCGTCTCTCCAGCCCTCTCCAAGATGGCGGACTTTCCCCGCCATCCCTACTGCGGCCGCCATGTCACCGCCAGGAAACTGAAACTCTCCACCCAGGAACTTCCATCGCGGCCTTCCCCCGCCGCACGCCTTCCGATTACCACATACCTTGCCATGTATGGACTCGAGCCCATGCCTTATTCTGGTCCATACACTTTCCCCGCCCCATACCCTCCGATCACCACATACCTTGCCTTATATGGGCGCAAGGCTATGCCCTACCTCAACCCGATAAATAAAAGGACCTGCCACCTCCCTCCCGGGGCGACTTCTCCGACTCTCTCGCGCTCTCTCTCTCTCTCTTTCTTTCTGTGAGTCGCAGAATCTCGGCCGAGGTGCTTGCAATAAAGTTCATCTCTCGGATCCATTTGCCTCGTAGCCTTTCTTACTATCGCCGGCGGGAGCTCTAAACATTTGCAGAAACGTTATTGTGTAACTCTAATGGGTTTCATTTCATACGGGTAAATACCTAGGAGTAGGAATTCTGGGTCACATGGTAAGTGTATGTTTATGAGAAACTGCCAAACTGATTTCTGGATGGGCAGTGCCATTTTCCTTCCCACCAGCCAACTGTAATGGTTCCAGTTACTCCGGATCCTCACCAGCCCTTAGTATTGTCAATATTTGTTACTTAAGTGATTCTGAGAGGTGTGTAGTAGCATTTCCTTGCCGGTGTAGGTTGTATTTCCACAACTGCAGTGGTGGTAAACACCTTTTTATATGCTTATTTGCCACCTGTATGTCTCCTAGGTCAAAGGTCTGACCAAGTTTTTGCCCACTTACTAATTTGAGTTGTTTTCTTACTGTTGAGTTTTGAGAGTTCTTCATATAATCTGGATATCCTTTGTCAGATATGTGATTTACAAATATTTCCTTCCAGTCTGTAGTTTACCTTTTTATCTCTCATACCTCTTACAGAATGAAAGTTTTGTTATTAAAAAGTACAGTTTACCCAAAAATAAAATAAAAAGTGCAACTTAGCAATTTTTCTTTTATGGATCATGCTATTGGTGTGTCTAAGAACTGTTTGCTTAAACCCAGCCATTAAAGTTTCCGTGTGTGTGTGTGTGTGTGTGTGTGTGTGTGTGTGTTGTGTGTTTTCCTAGAAGCTTTGTATTTTTATGTCTTATGTTTAAATCTGTGCTCCAATTTGAGTTAATTTTTGTATAAGATGTAAGGCTCATGCACCATGGATATATGTACCACACATATGCATTCCTTGCCTGTGGCTCGCTTATTGGGTTGCCTCTTTATTGGTTTTTCCTCTATGTTTATTTTCTTTTTTTGCTGATTTTCACTGTTATTTTTATTATCTCCTTTCTTCTAATAACTGTAAACTTAATTTGCTCTCTTTCTGGTTTCTGAAAAGCTTAGATCTAGAAGTTTGTATCATTGACTTTATACCTGTCTTCCTTTCTAATAGAGTAACTTAAAGCTATAAGTTTCCCTCTAAATGTGGCTTTGCCTACAACCAGAAAATTTTGGTATGCTGTGGTGTTATTACTATTCAATGCAAAATATTTCAAGACTGTCCTTGTGATTTTCCTTTTCTGTCTTATGTGTATGGTAGAAGTATGTTGTTTCATTTCCAAGCATTTGGGTTTTTTTTTTTTTTTTAACCCCCGAGGGGGTGCACCGTTCCTGGAAGTACTGCAATACCAGGTCGATGCGTGGAGTGGACGGAGCAAGCTCCTATTCCATCTCCCAGCTCCAAAAATCCATTTAATATATTGTCCTCGGATAGAGGACGTATCAGATATTAAACTGATAAGAACAGATACTACACTTGATCTTAGCCAAAAGGCCGAGAAGCGATTTTTGGGATTTTTTTTAACCTATCTTGTTTTTTGGGATTTTGATACCATTGTGGTCACAGTTTTGCTCTATAGTCCAGCATCTGATATATGTTGGGAACCATAAAACGTGTATTCTATAGTTGTTAGGCATAGGGGTCTATAAATATTAATTTGATCAAAATTGGTTGATAATGTTTTTCGAATCTTTCATATCTTTACTAGTACCATTTACTGGGAAAGCATGTTAAGATCTTCAACTGTAACTGTGGTTTGTCTGTTTCTCCCTTTAGTTTTTTTTTTGTTTTTTGTGTTTTTTTGTTTGTTTGTTTTAGAGAGAGAGGGAGAGCGAGCGAGTGAGCACAGGCAGACAGAGTGGCAGGCAGAGGCAGAGGGAGAAGCAGGCTCCCTGCCAAGCAAGGAGCCCGATGTGGGACTCAATCCCAGGACGCTGGGATCATGACCTGAGCCGGAGGCAGCCGCTTAATCAACTGAGCCACCCAGGCATCCCTCTCCCTTTAGTTTTGAATTTTTTTGGCTTCAGTTGTTTTAAAGTTGTCATTAGGTATATGTATATGTTTCATATTGCTCTGTCTTCTTGATGAATTAATCCTTGTATCATAAAATATTCTTCTTTTGTCTTGAGGTCTCCTTTTTCTACTAGTAATATAGCCACACCAGATTTCTTATCTATTCTACTCTTCTAATTTACATATGCTGCTGTGATTTAAGGGTATCCTTTTATAAGTAGCATATAGTTGGGTCTCTTGCTTTTTCATCCACTCTGAAATGTCTGCCTCTTAGTTGAAGTACGCAACTGATTTTTAACCTCCATTTATGATGCTATGTGTCCCTTTAATCCACTACACAGTTCTCCGTGGCGTGCACCCTCCATGTTGTACCCACCCCATCCTGCCTGTGATGCACCCCTGGGATGCCTCCAACTCCCCCATCAAAAGTATTATTGCTATGAACATCCTTGTACAGTCCCCTTAGCTGGCTAAGATTCTATCTGAGATGTTTACCCAGAGTAGAGTGGCGGGCTTGCAAGGTTTGCCTATACTTCATTTGATGAAGGATTGCCAGATTTTAACAGTATGCCCTCATGGTGGTGGGAATGACCCAGAAGGGAAAGCAAAAAGAAGATGAGGAAAACAGAAAGAGTGGGGAGGCTTGCTGCAGTCCCATGCTGGAGACAGTGGGGTTGGGACCCACTATGCAGGTGGAGGGGTTTGCCTTGGCCAGGAACCGGGATAGTTCGTTCCCAGAGAAAGAGGGAAAGCAGGTGATATTTGGGCCAATACAGGTAGATGGGTAGACATGGGGGTGGGAGCTTGGAGAAATTTTCTTCCGGGGCTTCTGTTTTCTCAGTGATGTTGGAAGCAACCTGACAAGGGATGAGGAAGGAGGCACTGGGAATTTAAAGAGAAGAAAGGTATGAAAGTGCTGTCTTGGAGATCAGGAACATGTGTGGACCAAGGCAACAGAGCCTGATTGCCAGGCCCTTTGCAGGGCACGTGGCCCTGAGCAAGAGCCAGCAGGAGAGGCCCGGGTGCTGGGCAGCCCAGCACAGGGCTCAGTGTGTTCCAGTGAGCAGTGCTGCCCCCTTGGTGCTGCACTCGCCTCTGTGGGCACGGGGTGGTTGGTGCAGGGCGGCTCATAGCCCTTCCTGTGCAGTGGGAGCCAGCAAGCAGCCGTGAGATAATCACACAGTCACTGTTGTGCAGGACGCCAGGGGAGGCTAGGGGTGGTGGCAGTGCAGTGGGGATCATGGTGCCCATTTCAGTGGGAAGTTCTGTAATTATGTGAGCCTGCTGTTCAACAAGGCTCTCAGTGCTGTTTTGTTGATAGCTCGATTTTGTGTTGTAGAAGTGATGCACGCTGTACCAAAAGAAATGAGAAAAATGTAAAAAAAAAATCATAAATAAGAAAGATTACCTGAAATTGACCCCCCCCTCCCTGCAAAGATAACCATGGTTAATTAACATTTAGATGTGTTTTAAAGGAAAGGTCTTTTCTTGTCCCTGCCCTATGGGCCCTTGAGGTCTGACCTCCTATGCAAATGTGACTGACACCCTCGCACCATATGCAGCCAAGCAGCAGCATGTTAGGCTGGTTGGGCAAAGAGCGGTGACCTCCCATTCCTGGGGGTAATCAGGGAGGGCAGGTGGAGGTGGTGGTCCAGGAATTGGATCTCGAAGGCTGAGGTCCATTGAGCTTCTCTTGCTGTCTTTTTTTCTCCCACCTCCCTTTGTTCAGTGACTCTCTAGGGTAAGACCAGCTCCCAGCCCCCATCCCACATGTGGCTAAGAGGGTAAGACACTCTAGATGAGGCAAATGAAAGGGGCCTACTCTGCATGAGGAGCAAAGCAGCAGAGCAGCCATAAGGCACAACTCCTCTGAGTGTGTGTCATTCCATCATAGCCACTCCATTTGTGCAGTGCACAGCCTGCGGGGACGTACATGGTAGTCATGTAAGGAGAACCCTCCACCCCTACTTTAGCACATGGCCTAGTTCCCACACTGGAGCAAGAGGAGGAGCAGGGACACTTGTTCCACCCTCCCTGGGTCTGTGTCCCCTTCCAGATAGCAGCGACAGTGAACTGGAGCTGTCCACAGTGCGCCACCAGCCAGAGGGATTGGACCAGCTGCAGGCACAGACCAAGTTCACCAAGAAGGAGCTGCAGTCCCTCTACAGGGGCTTCAAGAACGTGAGTGCTACCCAGCCCTCGGGGACAGGCCCTGACCCACCTGTCCCAGGCTCCAGGAAGGAGGGATCCTGACCCAAAGAGACCTTCTAGAAACTTATCCATGGCTCAGCAAATATCCCAGGGGTCTTTATGGGTCTTATGTTTTGTGGGGGAGCTGTCTGGGGTTGGTCAGTATTCTGAAGGCACCATCCTCCTTTGTGTGTTCCTAATGCCGACACAGGGGAGGAGCGTATGGTGAGATTTACCACTTACTGCTCCTGCATTACCCTGCCCCACGGCCAGACTTTCCCCAGCTCAGGGGCTCAGTAGCACCCAGCAGTATCTCAGGCAGCAGTATCCCCGGAGGGAGGAGAGAGGCCAGGCCCTGTGGAGTCTGGTCTGGGGCTGGGGATGGCTGAGGTCACTAAAGGGTGACTTCCTGCTGCAGGAATGCCCCACAGGCCTGGTGGATGAAGACACCTTCAAACTCATTTACTCCCAGTTCTTCCCTCAGGGAGGTGAGTCTGAGGCCAGGCCCCCTGGCTCTTCCCCAAATCCCCACATCCCCCGGGGGCAGCTCTATAAACAGTGGCTGTCACTTTTACAGGGAGAGGATCCTTGCTTCCACCCTTTGCCTGCCAGAGGCCTGGTGCTGCCTCTGTCCTGGTGGAAGGGTGGGGAACTCCAGCTCCGGAGGCAGCTGGAACCCGCAGCGGGGCTGCCTGGGGTGGGAGCCTCTACACGCCCCAGCGCTTACCCTTGCTCTTCCCAGATGCCACCACTTATGCACACTTCCTCTTCAACGCCTTCGACGCTGATGGGAATGGGGCCATCCGCTTTGAGGTAGGTCCGGGACGACCTCCCACATCCCCTGCCCCTGCAACCCTACGGGGCAGATCTCCTTGCCCTGAGGCCTCTCTCAGGCCTTCCAGTGGCCAGGCACGTATGGATCCTGGGTGTGAATGGTCCCATATGTCCTTCAGAGAAGGAGCAGACTGTGCTGGGCTGGCCCTGGGCCTAACTGTGAAGCTAGGGCAATGGGATGTGGCCTTATGACTCCCACTCCCCTTCTCACTCAGCCCTTCTCTTCCATTCTATCCCACCAAGCCAAGAGACCTGCAAAGGTACACTAAGGCCGTAGGAACCCAGTGTGAAATTGCATTTGAAAAGGGGGCACATGCTCAGGGGTCTGTGCTCCTGGCAGGATTTCAGGCCCCTAGCTCCAGAATTTAACCCTTTGTCCCGAGGCAGGTGAGGCAGCCTGAGTGGGCGCAGCGAGTGAGGCGTGGTGTGCCCGCCTCCAACACCTCCCCCCGTTCCTCCGCCCAGGGCCTTGCCTGGGCTCTGCAGGGCTTGCAAGCGGGCTGGCCCCGCTGTGGGCTCCACCTTGGCTGGCCTCATGGGACCACTTGAGAGAGGCCCCGTCTGTGGAGCCCGCGCCCCTAAAAATAGCCACAGGCGAAAAGCTGAAACCTCTTTGGAGAGGAGAACCTTGCTGAGAGCCCAGCCTGATCGATAACCACCCTGCTTGGCTTCCGGGGCCAAGGGCAGCTGACAGGAAAGCAGAGGAGGGAGCCGGCTGGGCTCAGGAAGCCCCTGGACGCGCCGGGGCGTAATAATAACCCAGTCGGTAATGCTGCTCGGTTGATTTTTGTGCCGCGGCCGCCTGCACACTGACGGCGCGGGGGAGGGGGCGGCGAGGCCCCAGCCTTGTCCTGTGACCGCGGGGGCCTTGCCCGCCCCCGGGCTGCAGGCTCAGGGCTAGTGCCTGTGAGAGTCCAGTGTCGTCATCTATCCTGTCTTCAGTGATACCCGCACGTGGCAAAAACCCAAGCACCGCACAGGTTGACGGGAAAACTGACTGTCCTGCCCTGTGACCAGGCTCTTGTGTATCCTTGAGGGGACAGCGAAGATTTCCAGAACTGAAGGGTGGGGAGGACTCGTGTGATGGACCCAACCAGGGCTCTGTGAGAGAGTTTTTCTTGTTCAGAAATCAGCTGACAGCTCACCAGGGTCCTGGTGCCTGTTGGGTGTCAGGAAGGTCTCCGGCACCGCCCCCCCCCCCCCCCCCCCGCTCCCCGCCCCGTGGTTTTTGCTCTCCTCCCCTGAGGGAGGGGTCTGGTGGGCCCTTTCAGGCAGGAGGCGGTGGGTCTTTGTGGGGTGTGCTGTCATTGGCTGAGTTGGGGGCACTGGTGCCCAAGGTCCTCTGCCAGGCGCCTTCCTAGAAGGTCAGGCATCTCCGGCATCATCTGGGACCTTCCAGGGGCTTCCATGCACTTCTGTGCCCTGAGGTCAGCTCCTCTGGTTCCATAATGTGTATGTTTATCTTGAGGACCATCTTGATTTCAGCATTCTGCTCTAGGAAAGCCTTTTCAGAAAGAGAGGAGGGGCTGTGTGTCCTTAGGGATCTTCCAGTCGGCAGGGCCCAATCCTGGGTGCCCCACAGGTTGGGGTCCCTGTGGCAGGAAGAACTCTGAGGGGTGGGGGTGGCCCTTGGCCCACCTGAGATGGGCTCTTCTCTAGTGCCCCTGAAACAGAAAGTCAGGTCTGCTTCTGGATATTTATAATGATCCAAGTCCTTGTTGTATATTCTTGAGAGACAAGTCACATATTAATTAAAGTGTATCGATGTGGTAAAATATCGTAACTTCCCTACCCTCACTGAAAAGAGCACCAGAAAACAGCACCCAAGCCAACCTCATCTTTGCCATGCGGGAGCAGCGGTCCCACGTCCCGCCCAGGGTCTGCTTGCTCCGAGGTTCCTCTTGGGTCCTCTGGGATCTCCCCACAGGAGGGAGCCTGGTCTTGGCCTCCCCAGTGGAGGTCCAGGCCATGTGCCTGCAGAAGGAGCCCTCTCCCGGTGTTGTTCACTGGCCAAACCCCACATGGGGGCAGTAACTAGAGAGAACGTGCAGGCCGTCATCACACCCTCTGCCCCCCTGCTCTGGCTGAGCTCCTGCTCTGCACTCTCGCGGAGACCCCTCGTGTGCACTCAGGGGCTTCTCAGTGTGGGAGCAGAGGCCTGTGTCACTGTGCCATGGCAGGGCCCCTCAGGCTCCCCGGGCTCTGCCTCAGGGACACGACGGCAGAGCAAGGACTGTGGAGGCAAGGGACTTCATTTGCCTTGGAGTCAGGGGGTTACAGCTGGTGACAGTCCCACATGAAACTGTGCTGTCGGGGCTGGAAGTTTAGGACTACCAAGTCCTCGGACATTTGCTGGCAGGACATGGGGTACTCTGTGGGTTTTGGAGGAAGGTCCAAGTGGCCTCGCAGGGGACATTCCCCGCTCGTCTCTGGCTTAGTACCATCACCACTGATCTACCTGCACACTTAGGGACACAGAATGGAGACATGCCTCAGATGGTTGTGGCTGCCTCTGAGGGCTGTGAGGCAGCAGGTAGGCCTGGGTCTGTGAAGACAAGATGGCAGCGTTAGTGGGGGGTAATAGTGGTACTGGCACCCCCCCCACACACCGTGGCTCACATGAGAAGGGAGGCCCTGTGTGGGCCTCACCATTCCCTGCATCCTCAAAATGGGACTCCACACCTTTGCGTCCCATTGGGGAAGCCTGTCAGATCAGAGACATGATTTTGGGGACGTGGTACCTCTTCACTAACTCGTGCCAGAGCTTCCGTGATGATTCCCCAAACTTAGGTGGGTAGGAACCATCATCACCTGTTTCTCCTTTAACATTTTCTTCACTGACACATGCTCGATGGACTTTATGAGCCCAATAGAGTGACAGGGTGTGCTTTGGAAGAGCAGCCGTGAGGCGCCCACCCACACACCCGAGGAGGCCGCTACCTTCCACTGTAGCCCATTGCCACCGTTTGCCTCCGTGTCCCCAGTAGCACCTGTGTCCCCAGTGGCTGCCCAGTTCTAGACTACTGGCCCTCCACTGTGGGGGGCAAGGAGCTGGGTTTCCCATGGGTGTACACACCCTTCCCATATCCCGTCTTCCCAGAATGATAGGATTCAGGTGAGACAAGGACTGTGGTTTGCTCTGATGGCATGAACTCATTACTGTTTTCCTTCCCCGCACACATTCTTACTTTGCCGCCAGTTAACCATGGTCCTGTTTGTTGAGTTGCCTGGGGCCTGTGATCTCATCATTAATTCAACCCCAGGCCTTTCCCCAGTCATCCAGATGGGCATCTCCCTGGGGATGCACCCTAGCCTCTTTCCTCCTGCGGTTGGGTCCCCTGGTTCCAGAATTCCTCATCTTCCTCTTCCTTGGTTTATTCTCCCTTTTCAGGGGTACAACTTTTGCAGCTTCCTGTGAAAGAGTAACATGGGAGGTAGCTTTTGAGGCTTTAGATGTCTGGAAGCATCTTCATTGCATTCTTCCTCTTGCCTGGTCCCGTGTATGGGACCAAAGCTGCAGTGGGAAGTTGCCTTCCCTCCCCATGGCGGTGGCCACACTTCGACGGCTTCTTACCAGAGGCAAAGCGTGCCGAATCCTAAGCCTGTGTACGGGACCTGGTTTTGTTTGTTCTGTTTGGTTGTGTTTTTCTCTCTGGAAGCTTGTAGGATCCTCTTTTTGCACCCGGTGCCTGCAGGCCACATGGTGGGCCCTTTTCCAGTGGGCCATTTCCATGCACTATGCTTGGCCTCGGCAGGACCAGGACGCTCCCAGCCTTCCATCCCAGGAAGTCCTTCCTCGATTCTCTGGCCTGCTTTCCTCCATCCCCTCCGAGTCTCCCAGGAATTCCTGGTGTACAAGTGGTTGTTCCTCCGGAGTGGACCTCTTGTTGCCATCTTTTCTCTTTTCCAGCTTTTTCCTTTTTTTTTTTTTTTAAAGATTTTATGTATTTATTTGACAGAGAATGAGAGATCACAACTAGGCAGAGAGGCAGGCAGAGAGAGAGAGGGAGAAGTAGGCCCCCCGCTGAGCAGAGAGCCCAATGCGGGGCTCGATCCCAGGACCCTGGGATCATGACCTGAGCTGAAGGCAGAGGCTTAACCCACTGAGCCACCCAGGCGCCCCAGCTTTTTCCTTTTCACATGACTTCATGGAAGGTTCTACATGCTCTTCCAGACTTCTGAGTCTGTCATTTTGCTTTCTTATTTGTGATTCCCAAGAGCTCCTTCTTATTCTCAATTACTCCCCTTTTGTAGCATCCTATTCTTATTTTTGGGGGGTGACATATTTAATCTCTACTTCTAGTCATTTTTCTTACATTTTTTTTCCTCCTGGAATAAAAGTTTCGTTTCTTCCAGGTTGCTTTCCGGTTTCCCTTAGCCTTTCCCAGGTACAGGCCTCCTCAGATCCAGAAAATCTGATGTTCGAGGGGCAGCCCACCCCCTTAGTGCACAGCTCGGCCCCCTGCAGTTTGTCCTCCTCCACTCCCTGTTCCAGGACAGCCCAGCTCTGCTCCCTTCTTTCAGAAGAACCTGGGAGGGCCCCGTGGGGCAGGACGGCTCACCCTGCAAGCCTTCCGGGAACTGGAAGAAAGGGCTTGCTTCCCACCAACTGTGAAAGCAGTTGGAGTTTTCCCACAAAAGCCGCTGGAACATTCATGAAACAGTATAATGAATTATCTGCACAGCTCAGAAATGATTGCCCCACACGGGCATGCAGTGACCCCGGAGCTGACCTCTGTTAGTTTAGCTTTTAAGCTGTAAGTTCTCAAGCACCTTGACCTGCAGATTCTTGGTGAACTAGAAGTGGAGCACCCCCTTTATTAAAAGAGCACCCTGGGTCTTCTCTGCCTGTACTCGTGCATTAAATGGGTCTAAGACACCACGTTTTGAATATCTGTACTTGAGAAGATCAGGACCAGCCACCGTGCCATCCCCACCACACACGCACGCGTGCACACATACTCATGCGTGCACATGCGCACCCTCACGCACACACATGCACACTCACTGTGCAACACACTCGTGTAAACACGCATGCGCATGCGCACTCACACACGCATGCACGTGAACACACACAAACACGCTTACGCGCACACACTCACTCATACACTCATACTGTGTTGACCTAACAAACACTGCCTGCACTATAAGGAAGGCTCCTCACCTACGGTGGTGTGAGGCCACACGGCCAAGTGGAAATGAAGTCTGGGCATTGGGCTGTCACTCTGCACCCTCCCTTCCCGCGTAGGACTTTGTGGTCGGCCTCTCTATCCTCCTGCGAGGAACAGTCCATGAGAAGCTCAAGTGGGCCTTTAACCTCTATGACATCAACAAGGACGGCTACATCACCAAAGAGGTACAGGGCAGTGGGGGGGCCTCTCTCCCTGGCTGGCACCACACTCCCAGCCTCTCTCCTCCACTCCCCTGCTGCCCTGTTGGCCCTGTCTCCCTTTCCTGTTCAGAGACGTGGCCCTCAGCCCCGCCCTGGTGGGGACACCAGCCAGGGGACTCTCTTCCTTTCCAGGCTCTTGGTCTTGGATGCCTGGGTGCAGGGGCATGGGGCTTGTTCTCTGCCCTTCCCCACACAGCTCGGTCAAGTTCGACAAAGATTCTCAGGTCATTATTTCCTCACAGGGAGGTCCTGAGGGAGACACAGTGGAGAAGCTGGGGACAGAGGGTAGGAGGAGCTGGCCTTGGCTCCCCCCAATCAGGGGGGCAGGTGGTTCTTTCAGGCATGTGGGGGTCTTTGCCATACTGGCCTATAGTCTGGTTTTGTTTGGCCCAAACATTTTCTTGTATATGAAAGAGTCGCTACAGTTTCAGATTTTGGAGAAGGCACATTAAAATCTAGCTCCAGCTTCTGGAGAGTCAGAGGCTCGCGCTGGGTACACTAGATGGGGGTGAGCCCGTCTCTGTCCAGCTGGGGCTCCCCTCCTGCTCCCTCCCTCCTCAGAGGCAGCCTCTCCCCTTGGGCCCTGGTATGTCCTTACATCCTCACAGCCGGGCTCATGCCAGCTGCCCCGGCCCCCCTCCAGGAGATGCTGGCCATTATGAAGTCCATCTATGACATGATGGGCCGCCACACGTACCCTGTCCTGCGGGAGGATGCGCCCCTGGAGCACGTGGAGAGGTTCTTCCAGGTGAGAGCTCTAGCCCCAGACCCTGAGAAGGGCAGATTGGGGAGAGACAGGCTCCCCCTCTTAGGACAACCCTGGGCAGGCCACTCCCCCTCTCTGAGCCCACCTCTCCCCACGAGGAGGTTAACCTTGCATCCCCCACTGGGCTGGTTGTCAGGATCCCGGGGAACAAATAAAAACATCACCTCCACTCCCCAACCCACCGAGCCTCCTCTTGGGGCATGCCAGGGCCTGTGGATTCCGGGGCAGTTGACACCCCAGGCCAGTGTTCCGGTGCCTTCCAAGAGCTCTCCCAGCCCCTCCAGAAAAACCATGCAGGAGGACTGGGGTTGGGGTGACCTTGCTCCGTGTCCATGAGGACGAAAGGGGCTGAAGTTTCCACATCCCATTTGCTGGCGGCCCGTGCTGTGCCTCTGTTGCTCCGTCCGCCCTGGCTGCCTGCCAGGGAGGTGAGGGGGTCAGAAGGCCGTGGGGATGCACTGCGGGAAGTGTAAGCCCGAGAAGGCTGCTGGGAGGTGGCTGGGTGTGGGGAGCAGGCTGGGGAGGTGCCGGAGAGGTCAGCTATGCCACGGAGGTAGCCGGGGAGGGCCCTTCATGGGGCCCGGATCTAGCATAGAAGACAGAGGGGACAGGTTGGGATGGAGGGGACCCACAGACTAACTGAGGCCATGGCTTGGGTTACAGAAAATGGACCGGAATCAGGACGGGGTGGTGACCATTGATGAGTTCTTGGAGACCTGTCAGAAGGTAGGTGGCATCGAGAGTCGAGGACACCCAGGGTCCTGCCCCCGCCGGCCCGAGCCCCTCCCGACCTCTAGACTTCATGATGCCACTTAGGTCTGAGCCCATCCCTTGGCCACCTGCTCCTGCCAGCCCACAGCCCACGGGCTCACCATCCCTCAGACTGCCCTGTGGGGCCTCACATCAGAGGGGCAGACGCAGGCCATCAGGAGGACGGTTGGGCCCCTGGACCCGCAGCACGGGGTCACGCTGTAAGAAAGGCACCTGGAGCCTCCCCTGGCCTTGCTGTTGACCTTCCTCTTCAGAGCACCCTTGGGGGCCATGACGTGTGCCTCCCCTGTCTCACTCCCAGAGCGGCCCCTCAGGTGCCTCTGGCCTCCCCCGGAGTGCAGCCGAGGAAGTCTGTCTGTCCGCAGGTCAGCAGCACCCGGAGGTGCTTGTAGTCGGGCTCCAGGGCTGAAGAGAGGCTGGGCCGAAACAGCTGCGCCTGCCCCCAGGGAGACAGACAGAGTGGTCACTGCGGGGTTTCGAGTCCCTGGAAGGAATCCGCTCAGGGTAGGATCAGTGTGGGCATGGCCCACACCGCCCACCCGGGGTCTGACCGGGCCCCTCCTCCTCCTCTCTCCACACAGGATGAGAACATCATGAGCTCCATGCAGCTGTTTGAGAACGTCATCTAGGCCGTGGCGGGGGGGAGGGGTCCTTGAATGGCCAGTGCCACCTCTGCCCCCAAAGAAATCTCAGTCCTGCCGGGAGCAGCTTCCATGAGAAACTTTTTTTCTAATATATTTGCAAAAAGTGAACAGTCTGCTCTAGACACACACACATAGAGCCTATTCCTCTGGGCTGGGAGAGGGGGCGCAGAGGTCAGGGAGGGGCTGAGTCTGGCTGGCTGGGAGCCGGACCCAGGTGACAAGAGCCGTACCACCCGGGGCCAGCCCCTGTCCAGGCCAGTGCGGTGGGGCCGCCCTCGGAGTGGGCGCTGAGCGAGCCATGTCTGCAGGCTGCTGGCTGCGAGGTACTGTCTGAAAAGTGCTCAAGGTCCCCTACAAGAGGGTCCAGTCTCCAAAAGGCCCCTCTGTTGTGAGTTCCCTTGCCCCTCCCTCCCATCACCCTTCTTTCCCACCCCACACAGGCCAGGTTGTGGGGGCTACTCTGGCCTTCTTGTCCCCCAACCACTCCCCTGCCCACCGACTACACTCCCAGTATGCTCGTCACCGCAGGACGCTTTCCGGGCAGTAGGGTCAAGAGAGTTGGGACGGGGAAAGAGGTAGGAATGGAGACGGCCTGCTGTTTCCTGGAAACACTTCCCTGGAGTCCCAGGATGCCTGTCACTCCACTGGCAAACTCCAGTGGTAAGAGGCCACTGGACTATCTTATCTCCATCCTGGGAAGGGGGCCTCTCAAGCTCAGGGATTAGGTTTCTTGGTGGAGAATCTTAGGGGAACTGTCTGCCAAGTCCGCTGCAATGGAGGAAGCCTTCCCTTGCCCCAGTCCGAGCCCAAGAGGAATGAAGTGGGTGGGGTTGCCCATCCCCCTCTGGCACTAGAGTGTTCAACCTCAAGGTCAAAAACAGGTCCTAAGAAGAGATCACAAGGATCAGGGACTGGCAGCCAGGGAGCACAGGTGGCAGAGCAGGCCTGAGAAGGGGCTTCTCCCTCCTTTCTTGTCTGTTCCTGTATCCCTTGGCCTCCAGCTTGGATGAGCCCCCCACTACCACTTCCTGGTTAGGGTCCTAAAGCAATGTGTCCAGCCCTCTCTACACAGGCCCCCCCCAAGCCCATACAGAAAGCACAAGCACCCAGAGCCGCTCAGGCTGCAGCCCACAGAGGGAGCCAAGGACACTCTGGTTTTCCAAGATCAGGCTCTCCTGGTGGGCTGAGGCCAGGGTCACAGTGGCCCCAATCAGGTAGCTCTGGAGAAGAAGCATGGGGGTCCATTCTGTGCCACAGAGCCCTGCGGCCTCAAAGCCCCATCCCCAGTCCAGCCTGGCTCACCAACATTCAAAAGCACAAATTGTAGGGACTGTCCTTGTCTGCGTTCTTCTCTGAGGATGGAGGCTCCTGTCAGCCTGAAGGCAGAGCCGAGAGTGAGGGCTGAGGGGCCTGAGGCTGAGTGTGAGGTCAGCAGAAACTTCCAGGAAAGAGAGAGGCTGCTCTCCTCCACCCAGGCCTCCCAAAGAAGGAACCCAACCCTTTCTGAGGAACATTCATTCCCATACAATACATTCCACCGGCTGCCACCCCTCTCTGCTCAGGCCTGGCCCAGGGGTGTGAGCAGGGCCCTCAAAGGAAAGTGGAATGGTGGACACCATGGAGATTGGCCTGGTTTGGTCACGGGGACCCCTTGGCACCTACACACACAGGTGGTCCTCTCCCTCAGAGTTGTACTGACACCCCACCTCCAGTCTGACTGGAATGGGGTGGTCTTCCTTCCCTCCTCCAAGAGGGCATCAGCTTTCCCTGGCTCAGGGATCTTCTCCTCCTCCACCCACCTCCAGCCCTCCCAGCTGGCATAGCTGTGCTTCTAAGGGGCCCAGGCCATAGGAGAGGGTCACCACCATGCCCCTGCCCCTCTTGGCCTGGGGCCAGACTGGCTGCACGTCCAAGCAGGAGGGGTCTGTCTCCAACGCTGGGATGCGGACTGGCCGCATGTCTGCATGGCAGAAGCGTCTCCCTGGGGTGCAGCCTGGGAGGGTGGTTCCTGTTCTCAGCGCCCACCAATATTCAGTCCTGTATATTTTAATAAAATAAACTTGGCAAAGAAGAGGGACTCTTGTTGGCTTTATCCCAACTATGGATTTCAGTCCAGCCCCTCCCATCCCTACTGCTAATTAGCCATGGCTCTTGCCCAGGGCCATGCTGGTAAATGTTTGACATTCCCTGAAGTGTAGCACTTGCCAGTGTCCACGCTCGCTGGCTCGCCTGCTTTCAGGCTCCCGCTGTGCCGGCACTGAGGGCAGAGCCGGGCAGGGAGGCCCACTGTTGGGAAGCCTGAACAAGAAGCTCCAGCCCCGAGAACCTCTGCAGAACCCGTGGGATGGGCTGCCTTCTTGAGGTACCATTTGTATTCCTTCCCAGATCCTTTTTCTTTTCCGGTTCCAAGAAGTCATTTCTGCCATGTCCCCTTGGTTGGAGGGTGCAGGTGACAGAGCAGAAGCAGAATCTGCCTGAAGATAGCTTCCTCTCCTGGCTTTATTTTCAAAAGAGTAAACTCAGTGAGAATGATGCCAGGGGAGGGGCAAGAAATGAAGACTTGGCATGGAGGAGTGGAAGGGCTTTCTCCAACTCAAGGATGGGGAGGAGGGAGGTTCTTGGGGATCTGTAGTGCTTTAAGGACCAGCCCCCATGCTATGTGACATCACCTCCACAGTGAACACAGACCCAAGCCGCTGTGAGTCACCAGGTTTGGCTGATGGGCATCTCAGCAGTAGTTGGGAGGACAGGTGACAGGAACCCACTTCTACCACCACACACACCAAAAGGCCCCAGGGTCTTGGCGCAATCCAGGTAAGGAAGCCCTGACCTTGCTGTCTAGGATGGGATTTCCTGCACTTGCCATGGGCTGACCACCATGGTGAGCATGTTCACTCTAGTCACAGCCTAAAGGGACGCTGGGTTAAAAGATCTTAGGACCTCCTGGTCATTGAAGAATGGAGCCAAGCTGGTGGCTTGAGGCTGGGTGTAAGCACTGACTCACTTCATGATGGTCTACTGAGCTAAGAGTGGGGAAAGCCCAGCCAGCCAGCCAGCCAGCCTCCCTCCATCTATCCATCATCCATCTTCCATCCATCAATCCTCCCTCCATCTAACCATCATCCATCCTCCCTCCATCTGTCCATCATCCATCCTCCCTCCCTCCATCAATCCTCCCTCTATCCATCATCCATCCTCCCTTAATCTATCCATCATCCATCCTCCCTCCCTCCATCCATCATCCATCCTCCCTCCATCTATCCATCATCCATCCTCCCTCCCTCCATCCATCATCCATCCTCCCTCCATCTATCCATCATCCATCCTCCTTCCCTCCATCCATCATCCATCCTCCCTCCATCTATCCATCATCCATCCTCCCTCCATCCATCATCCATCCTCCCTCCATCTATCCATCATCCATCCTCCCTCCATCCATCCATCATTAGTCCTCCATCCATCAGTCCTCCCTCCATCCATCATCCATCCTCCCTCCATCTATCCATCATCCATCCTTCCTTCCATCCATCCTTGCATCCATGCACCCATCATCCATCCTCCATCCATGCATCCATCATCCATCCTCCATCCATGCATCCATCATCCATCCATTTATACATCTGTTTTCTATTCATTCACTAAGAACCTTTCTGACCTGGATACTCAGTGCAGAGGTGGTGACCAGGATATGACTTCTGTGTGGCTGGTGGCACTGACAGGTCCAAAGGAGCCCTGGATTCAGGGACAGGAGACTTAGTCCTGACCTGGGCCATAAAACTTATGTGGCCTTGGACAAGTCCTATCCTCTCTTGCTCCCTGGGTGTTGGTGTAGAAGAGAGGGAGAGAACACCTTCCAACTTGTTTTTTAAAGAGTGGTATTACCAGGATTTTTTAAAAAACCAGTCATGGGTAGGATAAGAAGGAAAAATTAGAGGACATTCTCAACTATAAAACAAAGATGTAAATAATCAGAATATCAGTAAACTCATTTCAACAATGTATGTAATACATCATGACAGATTTGGGTTTATCCCAGAAGTGCAAGGTTTGCCATTTAAAAATATAGACACTTCAGTTTCCAATAGCATGGAGTGTCTAGGTAACTGGATTATTCCTTCCACTGAAAACAACTAAAAACCTAGGATAAAATAACTTCTTAGAAAAATCATTGAACTGACCAAAAGGTAAAGCATTCTTGGACC
Organism: Mellivora capensis; assembly: GCA_004024625.1. NCBI lineage: Eukaryota > Metazoa > Chordata > Mammalia > Carnivora > Mustelidae > Mellivora > Mellivora capensis. The sequence continues at coordinate 40,096 of PISX010002436.1, read as the reverse complement.
AGGAACTGAGTGGATATGGAAATTCAGAGATGTAAGCAGAGCCCTGAAAGGACTTTTTTAAACAGGTGAGCTTGGCTGAGTTTGGTTTAACATCCTTTCAAAGTGTAAGGTATAAGAGATCAAGCCCAGGATCCACCCAGGTGAGAAATCTATCACGAAATCCTCCACAGAACTGGGGCCCCAGTTACACCCTTGGGGTTAATGAGAGTGAACTAGAAGCAAACCCAGCTGTTCCCACCTTCTCTCCCAGGAGGCTGCAAGAAAATTTGGCTATCTCAACCCCCCAATAAAACTGGGAAAACTCACCCCTAAAATTGGGAAACATGAGGGGCTCCTGGGTGTCTCAATCAATTGAACATCCGACTCTTGATTTTGGCTCAGGTCGTGATCTTGGGGTCCTGGGATCAAGCTCACCAGGGAGTCTGCTTGAGATTCTCTCTCTCCCTCTGCCCCCGCCCTGTGCGTACACGTTCTCTCTCTAAAATAAATAAATCTTCAAAAATATTAGGAAGCATGAGCTAAACTTTATGTGAGTTTGCAGCCCAAATTCACATAAAATATAATTGAAAATTTAATTCATAGTGATCTGTGTAAAGTTGGAGGAAAATGAGCAGATTCAGTCAATAACGACTGAGTATTCAAAGAAACAAGACACCATAAGTGAGGTTTAGTAGAAACAGCAGGCTGCATCAACAGACCCAGAGGGCTTCCGATAATGGAATTATCAGACACAACTATAAAAGATTCTATTTAATATGTTTATAGAAATAAAAGGCGCACTTGTAAAGTGTATGTAGAAAAGACTATATTGGGTCTAAGCAAATCTGAAAAAAGAATCAACTTCTTGGGGGGATATATATATGTGTGTGTGTGGTGTGTGTACACATATATATGTACATATATACATATACATATGTATGTACATATATATGTGTACACATATATATGTGTATATATATTTATATATATTTATACTAAATTTAAAACTCAAGGAATAGATTTAGCAGTAAATCAAACTCAGCTAACAAAAGAATCAGTCACTTGGAAATCAATCTAAAGAAATTATTCAAATTGTAACTCTGACAAATAAATAGAAACATTATAGAGGTAAACAAAGATAGAAAATAGAGCAGGAAAAGTAAGCCTTAAATCTCAGTGGAGTCCCTAAAATAAAGAACGAACCAACGAACGAACAAACAGGGGATGGCCAAGAAGTTCCAGACTTGACCAACACTGTTTTCATCATGGTTCTCCCAGCAGAGGGCGATGGGTGTGAAGGAATTGGCTCACATGATTGTGGGGACTGACAAGTCTGAAATATGCAGAGCAGGGCAGCAGGCTGGAAACTCAGGCAAGAGTTGAAGCTACAATCTTGAGTCCAAAATTCACAGAGCCCACCAACAGGGTAGAAGCTGGGGCAAAATTTCTGTGGTAGTCTTGAAGTAGATTCCTTCTTCCAGGAAACCTAAGTTTTTGCTCTTAAGGCCTTCAACTGATGGAATAGGTCACCCACATTCTGGTGTGTAAGCTGCTTTACTTAAAGTCTACTGATTCTAACTAGTGATGGTAAGCACATCACAAGAACCTTTACCGTGACATTGACTAGTGTTATGCGTTGTAGTTTAGACAAGCATGAGGGTCGCCTGGACACAGAAGATTAATCATTACAGAAACCGATACACTGATTTAAGAAATCCAAACAAGCCCCAAGCAGGCTGAATAAAAGGAGAGTGTCAGCTAAGACACAGTATACTGAAACTACAGAACACCAAAGACAAAGATCACCAAGCCAGCCAGAGAGGAAAGCGCAACAGACTGACAGATGACGTCTCATTGGTAACAATGTTGCTAAAAGACAGTGGATTGTCTTAAGTTTGTTCAAAAGAACTGCCAACCTGGAATTTTAGACTGTGCACCATGAAAATGTTTTCAGACAAACATCACTTAAGAGAGTTTGCCACCAATAGACACTAAAGACAATTCTGAGAGATTTACTTCATCTCCCCCAGCTACAAGGTCTGAGGTGCAAGAAGCGTGAAGAGCCCAGAGAGTGGGAAATACTAAGTCTATTCCTCAGCTCCAGGCACTGGCTCTATGAAATTTGGCTGCTCGCTGCCTCTACTTCCCTAGCCTCTGCAGTGTGTCTTCCTGCTACCAAACCTCTTTCCCTCTGGAGAGCACACTCTCCCTGCTCCCAGAGGAATCATGTGGACTGAAGACAGCCTTTTCTGCTGGGTGTGGCTTCGCACCTACAGAGCTGTCAGAAGCCTATGGCTGCCATGGGACAGGTGTCAGGACTAGTCCAGACAGCTGTGTGGGCCAGGATGAAGTGACTCCCCCCTCCCCCCAGTAATCAACAGAAGTCTGGACTAGAAGGAGTGGAGCTGCAGTGCTGAGGGGGACAGTGCTGGGGGTTGAGGGAAGCTTCTCACGGAAATCTTCTCTCCACCCTGCCTGTGTCCTTACACATCCCCATAACCTCCGGACATGCTATATCTCCAAGGCCCTATGACATTTAAGGGAAAAAGCCCATGCTTTGATTCTGGAATTTTCTGTTTCATCCTAAGCACGTCAGTTTACCTTGCTGAGCCTCAGTTTCCACACTGTAAGCAGAAAAACAATCATGATGATGATTAAATATGAATATTTACTAGCCTCTTGATAAATATGAACATCCTTCCTCCTTACCCCACTGAAGTTTTCATGTATTTTTCCCTTTATATAGAAGGGTGGCTCATATCAATAAGCCACCAGAAAAAGGAGGGATGTTTTGAAAGGAGTTTCCAGGTGTTGGAAATAAACCTGTGATGGTTCCCAGTTTCCCTGGTAACTTCCAAAGCCTATTTGGGGACCAGGTGGCTAAGGAGGAGCAATCCGTGCCAGTCAGGCCACATCCAAAAACCTGCTGTCCACGTGCCCCATGCTCCTGTCACCTCTCACTGTGTGGCTGACATGCCCCAGACAGGAGAAAGGACGAGGAGCAAGCACAGAGGTTCCTGTGGCCAGGTTTATCTCATTCACTCTTATAGGACTACCCAGGAGGCCCCACCTCGTTACCTTTTTTTGCAGGGAAGGGAGAAGGTGAGGCTGTGAGACACTGGGTAAGGAGCCCCTAGCCCTTCCCCTTCCCTGTGTTCTGCTGCACAGCTTTCCAGAGCTGGGCAACCTATGATTTAGAAGATGCATGGCTTCTCTTTTCCTCCCCCACATGGAGGTTTTATTGGAGATGCCATTTGCTTGTGCTTACAGGGGCTGTGCTCCCCGTTGACCACTCGGGGGTGACTGTACCACAAACCGGCCTCCGCACAGATTTCCTGCCCTCAGGTTCCTGGAGGAAACTATTTGGGAGGGAAGTTACATGTCATTTCTCTCACAGTCCAAAGACATTTTCATATTTCTGCCTCATTCTCCATGTGGTTTTTCTTCAGAAAATGTACTTGATCAGGATTAGTAATTCCCCAAGAGCCTACCAATCTGGGTGCTGGGAGAGAGGACACACTGTCAGTCCCTATTTTTATGAACCAGAACACACATAACTACTCATCAGACTGCATAACTTACCACACGGAACTGATTTAATTCCAGCCCATAGCAAGGATGTTAACATTTGGGTTCCCCAGTGAGCTTTGCCCATGAGGCTTTTGAAAATCCTGAAAAAAGCTTGAAAACCCCAATGACACCCTTTAGGGTCTAGAAGCCAGACAGGAGACAGCAGTTTGTCGCAGAAACATCTGGGCTGTCGGAGACCCTTATGGGAAGGAGCTGTGTATAGAGCAGGCTTCAAACAGCTGAGAGTGTGATCCTGACAGAAGCAAACTTTGAAACAACCACACCTTCCCTCTGCAACCACTTATGGGGACAGACCTTTTTGCAATCTCTCCGCACTCTTCTGTCACTAACCTTTGCTCAGTGCCCCGGAGCCCTCAGTAACAGCAACACTGTCCTTCAAGTTGGCTGCTGCCTCAGAGGCTCCCGAAGTTGCAGAGCTGTTTGACTTCTGTGAGCTTCTAGTCATTGTGTGTCTGCTTTGGGTGGTTTTCCGCCTCCTCCTTCATACCAGGCGGTAACACTCCAGTCAGTAGTCCTCTTCCCTGCCCCTGCCAAGTTCCAAATTCCCTGGTCTTCACTAAGGAAGGCACGATTCTACATTTATTAGATACCTTCCCACACACCAGGTGTGGGCTTCAACGTGAGGAGACCACCGTGGACAAGCCACAGTCTCTGCCTTTGGGAAATTCAAGTCCTGTGGGGACCCAGAAGGCCAAAAGTCCAAGGCAGGGATTCAGACCATGAGGGAAATTACCGTGAGACACATAAGGGGCCGGGGGCAGGGGGTGGTCTCAGGGGAACAAAGCTCATCAGTGAGAATTGCTGGAGGACTTGGACTTCCCACAGAATTGTGAGTAAAACAAGAGGAAAGAGTGAGGTTCCTCAAAGTGAGGAACTGAGGAACCCTCCTCAGTATAAGAGACGTCCATTTAGAATGGCTGGGAGCCTTTTTTCCCTGGTCTGTCCTGTCTTCCCTGACCCATTCCAGACAGGAGCTGTGCAGCAGAGTCAGTAAGGCTTTGAGAGCTAGTGTGAGGCCCTCCTCAAGCCAGGTTTTCTATCATCCTGGACCTGGTTCCTTGTTCTTTACATTGCCCCATTAATCTTCTCCATCCCAGATAAGCCACCAAGGCCATGGATACTTCTGCCAGCCCAAAGCCAGTACTGGACACCTCTTCCTGCCCCCTTGCCCACTCACATGAGCCCTAATCTGTCAGGTTAGGGGAATACCAGAGGCCAGTCATCCCTGGTTTCACATGGGCCATCTATAATCACATGGACTTTGTCTCAACTAGCTTGTTGTAAAGAGAACGTGCAGAATCTAGCTGCTGGCAAAGTGAGTTCTGCAGGGTTCAGAAATGAGAGAAGAGAGTGGGATATAGGTAGGGTCCAATCTGCACAGAGAATGATGCTTGTAGGGGAGACCTACAGAGACAGCATGGCCAGGAGTAACTCTTTCCTACGCAGGAAGGGCCAAGATGATGGGATCTGTAAGAAATCCTCTATTTATTGGACTCACACCCCTGTCCATTCATGCAAGAAATCACACATATCTTGTAAAGGAAAATACAGGTTTAATTAGACCTTGGTCAGAGCTGAGAGGTCCCAGAGAAGAGGCAGTGTAATGAGAGCAGCCTGACAGGAAGTCCAGGTGTGGCCCTGGAAGGGATCAGGCTCCTCCTGAACAGGCGCCTGGGAGTAGCCTTCTCGTGGGTGCCAGTGACACCAGTTAAGGGTCAGTCCAACCCATAAACCTCGCTCTGACAGCTGTCCTGACTGCCGAATGCCATCGGCCTTAGAACAGGACTCCCTCACAACTGCTGTGTACTTTTTTGTCTTGTCTATTCCTCCAGCAGGAAACCCCAGCTTCCCTCTAACTCACATATCTGCTCTCGCTCCTTATTCTGCACAGAGGGCTCCCTCTGTTCAGCTCTCTAGCTGGCTTTGAACATTACCGAACCCTCCCGTGAATGCAGGATCTACGTCTACCCCATCCCTTTGCCCAAGATGGCCCTCCATTCTCTTAACAACAAAAGGCATTCAGAAACTTCACTCTCGCTGATGTCCCTGGGCACCATGGGGACGAGGAAGGTCACCAGCCTCCCGCCTCGCGGCCATCCTCCCTCTTCTAGCAGTCTCTCCCGGGAGGCTTCCTCCACTCCCCATCAGGGAAGCCTTGGCCGCCATGTTACCTCCAAGCCGAACAAGGCCATGCCTTTCCCTGCCAGTGATTGGTTGAGGGGCGGGCACCCGACTCGGTTACAGCCAATGAGGTCCAGGGAGACATGTGCTGGGCATGCTGGGAAGACGCTGCTGTCTTACTTGGAAAAGCTGGGGCGTGTGGGTGTCGTAGCTGTTCCTGCGGCTCTGTCACTGCGGGGAGTGGGGGAATGAAGTTCGTGCAGAAGATGGCCTGACTGAGGGATGAGGAGAAGGAAAGAAATGTCCGAGGAAGGCAAGTGGGGGCAGGGGGTGGCCCTTGAGCCCAAAATCAAACTGTACCTTAAGCAAGCCCTCTCCCAATCTTTGGACTCTTCGCTTGTGAGCCACTAATAGGATTCCCCACCTCACCCACCATCCCCTTAAGCCAGTTAGAACTGGGTTGACTGGCGCTTTTCCTGAAAAATTCTCAGTTACTGTGGCTCATAATGTTAAGCTCAGCTGTGGGTGGTGAACGTGCTTTCTAGACTCCAGCAGGGCCTAAAGGAAGGGGGGTCTACGGCGGGTCTGCCCGGTGCCGTCTCTCCTGCCAGATTGTGGGCATCTTGCAAGCAAACACTTTGCAGGTGTTCCCTCTTAGGGCCCAGGACTGGCACTGTGGTGGGCATAGGGGAAGGGAGTGTTAATGCTGCTGAACTAAAGGTTATAGGGAAGAAGGGCATGGCAGACAGCCCAGGGTGGGGCCAGGTGTCAATGCCCTGAGTCTGCTGGGTCATGGACCCAGCTCTCCCACATTACCAGGATCAAAGTCTCTTTGAAACATCTCCTCTGGCCTGTTCTGTAGGGTGCCTCAGCCTAAGCACTCACCCCAGCCCCAGCTCAATCCCTCTTTCTTCCACTTTTCCTTTCCTGAGAAGTTCTGGCTGCCCTGACCCAGGAGCAGAGTAAATGAAGCCAGGCAGTGCTTTTTGCCAGTTTTGAGAAATTACCTAATACAGTAAAACATCCAGAAACTAAAAATAAAGCTCCAAAGAGCAGGCTGTCAGTCCCCCACAGCCAACTGCCAGCCCAACCAGTATTGTGAAATCAAGTTCTTTGCTTCCTTGACGAATTTCCCCAGCCCCAAGTGGAGCTTTGTCCTGGGCAGAGCAAATGAGGCCCAAAGGAAGGACACTGTGGTCTCTGACTCGTGTCCCCTGTGTATGTGGGGCAGGCATCAAGACACTGGTGTGTAAGGCATCTTCACTCCAGCTCCCATCCATCCCAGCCCTGGGCCCTTACTTCACCATTCTCTTGTCATTGGAAAACACAAACAACCCTTGTACACACAGCCCTCTGCTGGGGTCTGTGGTTAAAATGGCAGAATACTTGCACACCCTTCCCTGATGGAGCCTATCATTTCTTGGAGACAGGGCATTAATAAAGTAAGTCACTCAAAAGAGTTTAAATTTAAAGAACAGCCAGCGCTATAGGCACAAAACTGAGGTCTATTGTCCTGTGAGAACCTTCGGACAGGCCACATGATCTCAGGAGGCTTCCTGAAGGAAGTGGCGTTGGAGCTGAACCTGAAGGATGAGTAGCACTGAGCCAGGTAAAAGGCTTTGGCATGGGAGGAAGACAGCACTGCCCAGAATTGGGCTAGATTGATGGGGTTTGGAGCCCAGAATCCTGAACGCAGATGCAGGTAAAATGGGGAGGTCCTCTGAAAGCTTGGGCATAGCCTGAGAGCAGCAGGAAACCACTGATGAGTTGTCCTGTCAAGTCAGTGTTTTGAAAATGCCCCTCCGTCCGGAACATGGACTCCAAATTGGAGGGGGCCGGAGAAGACGCAGGGAAACCAGAGAGGAGTCTGTCGTGGTCTGCTCTTGCAGCATAGCTGTCCCTGGTTATTATTGGATCTCACAGTGATATCGTGCAGGGTCTCTCGTGCACTTGCAGTTAGACAGTGTCTGGGGTAGGAGTGATCTGATAATTAAAGTTTATGGCAAATGGGGATGCTCTATGGAGCCTTTGGAAAGCAATGATAGGAGAATCATCACAGTCCAGGTTCTAGGACTGTGGAGCATGTCCATATACCCTCTTCTGAAATACCTACTCTCACTTCGAGAAACAGCTCTCGCTTGCTGTTAGGCTTTGGTAGAAACTTAGCACCTAAGTATGGGATCGAGTTGCTGACCTTCCCAAATAACCTGGGTATCGTTGGACAACCTCCCCCTCCCCCCACCCCCGCCGCCTGAGTTGTAAGGTTGGATACGTGCAGCATCAATGTGTCATCAAATGGAAATGGTAGAGAGGAGTCCAAGCTCAGGCAAGTGTGGAAGATACAACTAAGCCGCACAAGCAGGTGACTCGTGTTCTTTTCACACCAGTTCCAGTTGCAATGTCTCCTCTCTCTCAACCCATGTGCAGGGCTTCCTGGGATGGTCTTTGGGACCAGTTTGCTGAGGATGAAAAACTCAAGCATGGTTTATAGATGGGTCTGCATGATAGGATGCTGATTCTTCCCCAGAGTTACAAGGCAGCATGACTCTCATTCAGGGATGAACTTGAAGGTCAGTGGTAAAGAAAAAAATCTTCCCTGTGGCCAGAACTTTCGGCAATGTGTTTGATTTTTCTGGAGTGAGAGATGGCCAGAAGTATGAATCTACTGGTTATTGATTCATGATCAGTTGTTAATGGTTTGGCCATATGGGCAAAGACTTGGAAGGAACAGGAATGGAAGACTAGAGTAGTATGGTTCTCCAGAGGACAGAACCAACATAGATAGGTAGATGAATAGGTAGGTAGGTAGATAGATTTTTTTTTTTTTATTTGTCAGAGAGGGAGAGAGAGCGAGCACAGGCAGACAGAGAGGCAGGCAGAGGCAGTGGGAGAAGCAGGCTCCCTGCTGAGCAAGGAGCCCGGATGTGGGACTCGATCCCAGGACACTGGGATCATGACCTGAGCCGAAGGCAGCCGCTTAACCAACTGAGCCACCCAGGCGTCCCGGTAGATAGATTTTTAAAAAGAGTATTTATTTGAGACAGAGCATGCATGTGTGCAGAGGAGAGGGATAGGGGTGTAGAGAGAAACTTAAGCAAACTCTGTACTGAGTGTGGAACCCAACTTGGGGCTTCATCTCGTGATGCTGAGATCACAACCTAAGCTGAAACCAAGAGTCAGATGCTTAACCCACTGTGTCACCCAGGTGCCCAGATAGACATTTTTAAGGAATTGACTCATGTGATTGCAGAGGCTTTTTGTGTCCAAAATCTAATGGGGTAGGCCAGCAGTCTGGAGACTCTGGGAGGAGCTGTAGTTTGAGTTGAAAGGCCATCTGCTGGCAGAGTTCCTTCTTGCTTGGAGTGGGGGCAGGCAGATATCAGTCTTTGTTCTATCAAGGCCTTCAATGGAGTGGACTATGGAGGGCAGTCTCCTTTACTCATACTCCACTGATTTAAATCTTAATTTCATCCAAAGAACACTCTTACAGAAATATACAGAATAATGTTTGACTAGATTTCTGGGCATTTTGTGGCCAAGCCAAGTTGACACATAAAATTACCACCATCACAGTTGATGACAAGTCTGGAGAAGAGGCATGTGGATGATCCTCCCTGAAAGGACACAGACTATGAAGATAGTAGTGTATGTGTGAATGCCCGCCAAAAGGCATCCATTGCCGAGGAGACACTTAACAATAGGTGGACAAAATAGCATACTCTGGATGTCAGCCTCTCTCCACAGCCACCCTGGTGCTTGCTCAATGGGCCCATGAACAGAGGGACCAGGGTGGCAGGCATGGGGTCTATACATGGTCTCAGCAATGTGTACTTCCTCTTACCAAGACTGACCTAACACTGCTGCTGCGTGCCTAATCGCAGAGATCCATGTTAATCCCTGATACGGCACATTCCTGGCGGGTACCAGCTAGACCTCTGCTGGCAGGTGGATTACATTGGATTGCCTCCAACATGGAAGGGGCAGAGATTCGCCCTCACAGGACCCATATTAGTAAAGTTTAATGAAAAATGCAACAACGGCAAAGGTTAATGGAAAACTACAGAAACCATAAGAGGCAGGACAACTGTGGGCTCAAACTTTTGGGGAATGAGAGTTTAGGCCACTCCTTTAGGTAAAGAACCCCACCAAGCTGAGGTTCTCATTGAGGGCAGGGGAAATACAGAGTGTGCAGTGAAAGAAGAAAGCTAGCAATAACAGTTTAACAACCTTGTGACAAACTACAGAAAGGAGAACTGTAGGAGTTTTGCTTTTTGTTTTTGTTTTTGGGTTTTTTCATGGATTTTTTAATCACTTTTTTCATCATAATAAGTATACTTCTTAATTCCCATCCCCAATTTACCCATCCCTCTTCCCTCCCCCTAACCTCCCCTTTGGTTACCATAAGTTCTCTGTAGTTAAGAGTGTGTTTGTTGGTTTGTCTTTTTTTTCCCTTGCTCATTTGTTTCTTAAATTCCACATATGAGTGAGATCATAGATTTGTCCTTCTCTGACTGACTTCTGACTTTTTAGCTCTATCCATGTTGCTGCAAATGGCAAGATTAATGGCAAGATTTCATTCTTTTTATGACTGAATAATATTCTATTACACACACACACACACACACACACACAGGCACACCACTTCTTCTTTGTCCATTCACCTGTTGATGGACACTTGGGCTGTTTCCATAGTTTGGCTATTGTGAATAATGTTGCAGTAAACATAGGGCCGCATATATTCCTTTAAATAATTTGTGGTTTTGTATTTTTTGGGTAAGTACCCAGTGGTGCAATTACTGGATCATAGGGTAGTTCTATATTTAATTTTTTTGAGGCAGCTCCATACTGTTTTCCCTGTGGCTGCACCAGTTTGCATTCCTACAGCAGTGCATGAGGGTTCCTTTTTCTCCACAGCATCACCAACACTTGTGATTTCTTATGTCCTTGATTTTAGCCATCCTGACAGGTGTGAGGTGATATCTCACTGTAGTTTTGATTTGCATTTCCCTGATGATGAGTGCTGTTGAGCATCTTTTGATGTGTCTGTTGGCCATCTGGATGTCTTCTTTGGAGAAATGTCTGTTCATGTCTTCTGCCCATTTTTAAATTGGATTAATTATTTTTTGGTTATTGAGTTGTGTCAGTTCTTTGTATATTTTGGATACTAACCCTTTATTAAATATGTCATTTGCAGATGTCTTCTCTCATTGAGTATGTTGTTTTTTAGTTTTATTGATAGTTTCTTTTGCTGTGCAGAAACTTTGTATTTTGATGTAGTCCCAGTAGTTTGTTTTTGCTTTTATTTCCTTTGCCTCAGGAGTCATATCTAGAAAAGTGTTGCTATGGCTGATGTCCAAGAGATTACTGCCTGTGCTCTCTTCTGGATTTTCATGGCTTCAGGTCTCATGTTAAGTGTCTTTAATCGATTTTGAGTTTATTTTTGTGTCTGGTGAAAGAAAGTGGTCTAGTTTCATTCTTTTGCATGTGGCTGTCTAATTTTCCTAACACCCATTTGTTGAAGAGACTGTCTTTTTCCCACTGTATGTATTTTCTTCCTTTGCCAAAGATCAGTTAGCCATATAATTGTGGGTTTATTTCTGGGTTTTCTGTTCTATTGCATGGATCGATGTGTCTTTTTTTTTATGCCAGTACCATTCTGTTTTGATTACTATAGCTTTGTAATATAACTTGACATATGGAATTGTGATGCTTTCAGATTTGTTTTTCTTTTTCAAAATTGCTTTGATGGGGTGTCTGCGTGGCTCAGTGGGTTAAGCCTCTGCCTTCGGCTCAGGTCATGGTCTCGGGGTCCTGGGATCAAGCCCTGCGTTGGGCTCTCTGCCTGCCTCTCTGCCTCCTTGTGATCTCTGTGTTGTATAAATAAAATCTTTAAAAAATTTTTTAAATCTCATGTGGTTCCATACAAATTTTAGGATTGTTCTAGTTCTGTGAAAAGTTTTGTCTCTTTTCTGTTTGATTGTTACACTTGGATATGCTAACCATTTGTTCCTCTCTCCTTCCCAATTTTCCTTTATACACAAGTTATCAGAACTTAATTTCACATTTTAGGCAACAGAATGTTCTAATCCAGGGCTGGTACTAAATTTGTGATGGATACCATGACTCTTGGGGAAAGGGTGAGAACTTCTTTACTCCTAGGAAGCATAACCTCAGATTAGATAGCAGTCAAGAGTTGTTTTATTGGTGTACAGAATTTAGATATTTGTCAGGGGTACATATGGAAGCAGAGTAGTCAAAAGGTTGGGCTGTACAGTTACTTATTTATTGCTTGTCAGCTCCAGATTTACCTGTCTTGCTTACTCTGTAAAAACAGAGCCAGGCCCTTTAAATATTTTCTCCTTGCCAGCTGACACTGAAGCATTGCCTTTGGAAGGCACTGGAGAGACATTCCAGGAGGAAAGGGTTTGCTTCCTGGTGTCAGATTCTCACTAGACTGGCTCCTGCAGCATGGGCAGCTTCTCCAGCACCAGGATCCTGCAGCATTCCCCAGGGCCCAGCTCCTGCAGTACATGGTACGAGCAGCACCTATGGCCAACAGCCTCCCTTGGCATTTCCTCCCTTAGTGGCTTTGTAACAGAGCACTTGTGGCAAAATATTGCCGGTACCCTAGAGGGTGGATTTCACCTGAGCTCCAGATTTCTAGTTGGTTTCACCAGCCCAGAACTAAACATCTCTGTCATCTCCAACAAGGTCTGGATCTCAGCCCTGGCGGGTTTCTTCCTTGGGTGTTTTCCTTGAGTCTTAAGGTTTTGACTTCTCCTTTTATCTGATACTTTTATATTTTTTAGAGCCTTACTGGGCAACCCCTCATGACTCCAATCCCCTGTTATAATTAATACTTCCTTATGTTAAACTTAAATCTGTTCACATTACTGTGTGGTTTCTTTCCTGATTGGTCCCAGAATGATACGCTGTCCTGAGAGAGCCCAGAAGAAGCTCTACCACCTTTTATTACCTGGCTGTTATAGGCTGAACTGGGTCCTTCCAAAATTCGCATGTTGAAGTCCCAACTCCTAGTACTTCAGAACTTTATTTGGAGATAAGTCTTTTAAAGAGGTAATTAAATTAAAATGAGGCTGTTAGGGTGGGCACTAATCTGGTGTGACTAGTGTCATCCTAAGAGGAAGGTTGGGCACACAGACACAAGGGGTGCGTGCACAGAGGAGCAACCATGTGAAGTGCCAGTAAGAAGGTGGTCATCTGCAGGCCAAGGAGAGAGCCTTGCGAAGACCCCAGCCTGCCAACACCTTGATCTCAGATTTCCAGCCCCCCAAACTGAGAAAACAAATGTCCGTTCTTTAAGCCAGCTGCTCTGCTGGCCGCCCCAGCGGACTAGCCTCGGCTTCAGGCAGGGTCGTCCACACGCTGTATTGAGTAGAAGTGAGTCACTAAGTCCAGCCCGTGGAAAGGGGGATGGAAATGAGATACCTCTTATTGATGGAAGGAGTGTCAGAATTTGTGGACATGAGGCCCACACAGAGGCCCAGCAGGACTGCAGCCAGGAAGGTATATTAGTGGTGCAGCCTGGGATGCTGGGAAGTCTAACAATTCAGATTTGGGGAGGTACTGTTGGTAGGACATGAGGATGGGTTGGAAATGGAAGTGAGGGTGTGGGAAGGGCAAAGACTGAATTCTGGTTTGGGAACTGTCCAGCTGGGCAGAAGCTCCTGACATCTCTGAGAGACAAAGACTGTGTTTGATGTGGAAAAATCGTTTAAGCTCAGTCTTGGACATGTTGTTTATGGTCCTTTCGAGACATCAAAGTGGAGATGTCCAATAGTCAGTTGGGTTCATGTGAGACTTCATTCTATGGTGATAATTAAACCATCACATATGAAAAAGATTGCTTAGGGATCCTACTGAGTGGGGAGAAGAGCAGTAAGGAGCATGCCTTGAGAGATGCAACATCTGTAGGTTGGATGGAAGAAGGTGAGTTTATTTATTTTTTATTGTTTTATTAACATATAATGTATTATTAGCCCCAGGGGTACAGGTCTGTGAATCACCAGGTTTACACACTTCACAGCACTCACCATAGCATATACCTTCCCCAATGTCCATAACCCCACCACCCTCTCCCTACCCCCCCTTCCCCCAGCAACCCTCAGTTTGTTTTGTGAGATTAAGAGTCTCTTATGGTTTGTCTCCCTCCCGATCCCATCTTGTTTGATTTATTCCTTTCCTACCCCCCAAACCTCTCTCAACTGAAGAAGGTGAGTTTAAAAGAGACTGAGATGGAGAAGGAAATTAAAGTGTGGTGTGGGAGGAGACTTACCAGTTCAGATCATGTCTGGCTGCAAGTAACAGGAATCCAAAAGAACAGTGGCTTATAAAAAGATTTTTTCATTTGTTTGTGTGAAAGACCAAAAACGCCCATCTGTAACCCCTAACAACCATTAATCTGTTCTCCATCTCTGTAATTTTGAGATGTTCTATAAATGGTATCATACAGAATGTGACCTTTTGAGATTGGCCTTTTTCACTCAGCATAATGCCCTTGAGATCCATCCAAGTTTTTGTGAATATTCAAAGTTGGTTCCTTTTTATTGACAAGTAGTATTTTGTGGTATGGATGTACTACATTTTGTTTAACCAGTCACCTATTGTAAAACACTTCAGTTGTATCCATGGTTTTAGCTATTACAAATAAAACTGCTATGAACAATCATATGGAGGTTTTCATTCCTCTGGGATAAATGCCCAGGATTACAGTTTCTGGGCCATATGGTAAATGCATGTTTAGTTTTTTAAGAAACAGCCAAACTGTTTTCTAGAGTGGCTAATGCATTTGACATTCCCATCAGAAACGTCTGAGATCCAGCTATCTGCATCCTCTCCAGCATTTGGTATTGCCGCTGTTTGTTTTTTTAAACTGTTCTAATAAAGCAGTAATATCTCACTGTGGTCCTAATCTGCATCCCCCTGATCTCTATAGAGATGTTGAACATCTTTTCATGTGATCATATCCATCTGCCTTCTGTATAGTTTCTTCAGTAAAGTGTCTCTTCATGTCATGTCATTTATCCATTTTCTAATTAGATTGGTTTTTTCCTCTGTTGATTTTTCAGGATTTTTCTTTCTTTTTAAAAAATTAACATATATAATGTATTATTTGTTTCAGGGATACAAGTCTGTGTCTTTTAACTGAAGTGTTGTTGGCACTATTTTACTTTAATTTCAGGTATACAGTGTAGTGATGCAACTAGTCTATATGCTGTGGATTTTTTGTATATCCTAGATCCGAGTTCTTTGTCAGCTATGTAATTTGCAAATATTTTCTCCCTGTCTGTAGTTTGTTCTTTCATCCTTATAACATCCTTTTGCAGAGCAAAAGTTTTTACTTATGACGAAGTCCTCTACTTGTTTTGTTTTTTTCTCCGTGTTATGCTTTTGGGGGTAATGTCTAAGAACTTCTCACTAAGTCACTAAGCCATATATCTCAAAGATTTTCTCCTATATTTTCTTCTAAAAACTTGATAATTTTACATTTTACATTTAAATCTAAATCTGTGATCCATTTTGAGTTAAATTTTGTATAAGCTATGAAGTTTAGTCAAGGTTCATTTTTAAAGAGATGGCTATCCAATTGCTCCAGTACCATTTGTTGAAAGGACTATCCTTCTTCCACTGAACTGCTTTTGTATCTTTCTCAAATGCCAGCTGGGCATATTTCTGTGGGTTCACTTCTGGGTTCTCTTTTCTGTTCCATTGATTTGTCCATTTCTCTGCCAATACCACATGATCTTAATTATGGTAATACATAATAAGTCTTGAAATCAGGTTGGCCGATTATTCTCACTTTATTCTTTTAAAAAATTGTTTTAGCTACTCTAGTTCCTTTGCCTTTCAATACAAATTTTAGGATAGTCTTGTCTGTATGTATAAAAATTCTTGATGGGAGATTTCTAGGAATTGTGTCGAACCTGTATATTAGTTTGTGGACAATTAACATCTTCACTAAGTCTTCCAATCTATGAACCTGGTATGTCTCATTATTTATTTTGATGCCTCATTTCTTTTATTGGTGTTTTATAGTTTTTAGCATACAGGTCCTGCACATGTTTTGTTAGATTTGCACCTAAGTATTTCTTTTTATTTGAGGAAATAGTATTATATTTTAAATTTCAGGATGCACATTTTCATTGCTAGTATATAGAAATACAGTTGATTTTTCTATGTGATCTTGTACTCTATGACCTTGCTGAATTCACTTATTATTCCCAAGAGGTTTTCCCTCTTATGGATTTTCTTTTTTTTTTTTAATATTGTGATGCAAAGGGGCGCCTGGGTGGCTCAGTGGGTTAAGCCTCTGCCTTCGGCTCAGGTCATGATCTTGGGGTCCTGGGATCGAGCCCCGCATCAGGCTCTCTGCTCAGCGGGGAGCCTGCTTCCCCCCACCTCTCTGCCTGCTTCTCTGCCTACTTGTGATCTCTGTCAAATAAATAAATAAATAAATATTTTTTAAAAATATTGTGATGCAAAGATCTGTATTTCTTTTTTCTTTTTTTAACCTCATTTTCTTTTTTTTCCACTTTATTTCTTTTCCAGTGTTTCCAGTGTTCCAGAATTCATTGTTTATGCACCACACCCAGTGCTCCATGCAATTCATGCCCTCCATAATACCCACCACCAGGCTCCCTCCTATGGATTTTCTATGAAGAAACCCAATTCATCTGCAAGTAAGGTATAGTTTTATTTCTTCCTTTCCAATCTATATGCTTTTATTTCCTTTCATTGCCTTATTGTGCTAGCTAGAACTTCCAGTACTATGATGATTAAAAGGGGTAGCGGAGTTCCTGGGTGGCTCAGTCAGTTAAGTGTCTTACTTTTGATTTTGGCTCAGGTCAGGATCTCAGGCTCTTGAAATCAAGACCGGAATCAGCCTCTGTACTCAGCAGAGAGTCTGCTTGAGTTTCTCTCTCTCCCTCTGCCCCTTTCCCTACTTGTGCAATCAATCAATCAATTCTTTAAAAAAAAAGTTAGGAACAAGCATTCTTTGTTCCCAATTCCAGGGGGAAAGCATTCAGTTTTTCACCATTAACTATGATGTTAACTGTAGGCTTTCTGTTAGATGTTCTTTATCAAGTTGAAGAAGTTCCCTTCTGAGTTCTCTGAGAGTATTTGTCATGAATGGCTGTTGAATTTTGTCACATTTTTAATAAATTAATTGATATGACTTCATGATTTTTTTCTTTAGCTTATTAATATGGTGGATTATAGTGAGTAATTTTTGGATATTGAACATGCCTTGCACTCCTGGAAGAAACCCTGTTTGATTATGGTAGAGAATTCTCTTTATGTATTTCTGAATTGTATTTGCTAATATTTTGTTAAGGACTTTTACATCTGTGTTTATGGAAATTACTGGTTTATAGTTTTCCTTTTTTGTACTGTCTTTTTTGTTTTCTGATACCAGGGTAATACTAGCTTCATAAAATGAATAGAGACATGTTCCTTCCTATTCTATTTTCTGAAATAGATTAGGTAGAATTGGTGTTCATTCTTTAAACATTTGGTAGAACTCTCCAGTGAAAACATCTGGGACTGGTTTTCAGGAGTTAACTTACAAATTCAATTTCCTTAATAGATAGAGTGCTATCCAAATTATGTTTCATTTTAGGTAAAATGTGTTGGGCTCTATTTTAAGGAATTGGTCCATTTCATTGAAGTTGTCAAATTTATGTGTGTAGATTTGTTTATAGTATCCTCTTATTATTTTTTTGATCATGGTCTTTAAAGACATCACCTGTTTTATTCTTGTCCAAGAGCAGAAGTCCTCTCCTTGGCATTTGGAAAGTGCAGTTCCAAATCTCTGCCTAAATTATGTGTTCCCCTGTCTCCCTGTTTCCCTTCAGTCTTTCTGGTTGATCCTTACATGATGGGTCTCCTGACTAGGGTTTGTGCCAAGCTCTCTTTACCACATCCCTCTTGATCATACTTACCCTCATAAGTTCCATTTCTATCTGTATGCTGACCTCTACCTGCAAGCTAATTCCCTAAGTCCCAAGACCTGTGTCTACAACTGCCCACCCTGCAGTGCCTCCTTGAATGTATTACAGCGACATTAAATACAACCCATCCAAAACCGAGCTTACCATCCTCTTCCCAGACCTGATGTTCCTCTAGAACACTTGTCTTCATGAATGGCAGTGCCCTTTACTGGCCAGAGATGTAGGAGTTGGCCTTGGACCTCCTTTCACTCCCACCTCCTGTCATCATCATTGAGGGCTGTCAGTTCTACCTTCTAAACGTCTCTGGATTCTCCCCATATTTGCCACACACCAAGCCACCTACACCATTGCGCTCACCTGCACCACTCTTATCCAGACACTTTGCCTTGTAGGGGTGGCTAGGACAGAAGTTCTCAAATGCAAATCTAACCATGGCACACCCCTTGTGAGGTCTCCTGTGTGCTTAGATAAGGCCAGACTCTTTCTTGGGACAAGTAAAGCCCTGGATGATCTGGTCCATGGCTAAGTCTTGGGCATCTTGCCCAGAGCCCTTTACATGTCTCCATGTCCCGGAGGCCTGCAACCCTAGCGGATTGTCACTGCCTGTTTAATTAAACCACCTATGCACGAGAATGCCTGTTCTTTGATGCTGGAGGTTTTGCTTCCCACTATCCTGCCCTAGGCCCAAAACAGTGCATGTGAAGACGAGGCTGCTTGAGAATGGAAGTAAAGGGCTGCACTTGGGGGTCAAGAATGCTGGTTCCACTATTCACACACTCCTTGTGTCACCTTGAGCAAAACACTTCTGCCTCGGGTTCCCATATATAAAATGGGTGCAATCATTCCTTCCCTTCTCAGTGATATATCAGAATCAGAAGACAAAAATACTCGTTGTTGGGAACCAGGACGTCATAATTTGGCCTCCTCCACCACCTTTTCCCAACAATCAAAACAGCACCTGGCCCCGAGCAGGGCCCCACGTAGGTGAGGCTAGCAAGGCGCCCAGAGCACAGATTTGCAGGAAGCACTTGCTGTCGGAGTCAGGCAGGTGCAGGGAGTCCGGACTATGAGTGTCGGGGAATTTGGCCTCGGGCGACGGTTGGCCTCTCCTGCATCCACCAAGAAGACGCCTGAAGGAATCCTGGAGAAGCCACCTGCCTTCCGGCACTAGGCCCGCCCCCTCCGTGACCTGACTTCTGGGACAGAATGAAGAGCCCTTCTATTGGCTGCTGCTCTCTGGCGTCAGCAAGGAGCGCCCGGCTGAGCCAAAGTCCTAGTGGAGCAGCTGGGCGCGCTATTCCTGCTGATCCCCGGGCGAGTCGTGGCTCCTAGAACGCCGTGCAGGTGTCTAGACGCCTGCTGACCTTGGCCCCCAACTCGGTACCCGGCAAGACCAGTCGCGGCGGCCAGGTACGTTGGGGTTGTGGGCTGGGCTGGGTCTCAGCCTCCCTGCAGGTCTTCCACGGGGACCCGGCAGGGTGGGGACTCGTGAGCGCCCACAGAGTGCGGGAGACAAAGCTGGGAGACTGGTGCAGGGTGCCAAGCAAATGGGTAGTGGGACACGATCCCACGCCTCTCAGCCTGCGATGCTTGTGCTATTTCTGCCTTGAATCCCCGCCTCTTCACTTCAGGACATTTTTCTGGAAGTTGAATTGAGCTCATGCTCTTGTTGCGTCCTGATTACCACAGAAGCACCAGGGCCACTTTCTAACTGGTGCTTTGGCAGATGATTTCTTTAAGCCTCATTGCCCGTTTCTGTAAAATGAGACGTTGTACCTGAGGGTATTGCTGTAGGGCAGAATGAGAACCGGAATGTATCTGTCATGTGGGAAGGGCATAGTCCATAGGGCCTGGAGTTATCTTGGAAAGCAGGTGACCAGCCTTATCCCTGAAGCAGCAGCCAGGATGTGACCCCTGAGAGCAGGATGGCAGGCCTGCGTGTGTCTGATCTATAGTGTGCCCAGTGCCTCGGTGGTGGCAGGTACAGCATAAGCCTGCAGGAAGCACCGGTTCAAGGAATGCCAGAACCCCTGCCATCTAGACTTGTGCCTGGTATGAGGTAGTCACTCCTTTAGAAATGTTTCATTACATGCATTGAATTGAGCAAAACAATCACCTGATAAAGTATAACCGGGTGAAATAACTAATAGATGTGGACCGCTTCCAGGACTGTGCTATGGCAGGGATGGCTGATGGGGTGAGAAGGCTTGGGCTGCAGCTTGGGGAATTCTGTGGATCCTGATCGTGGTTTCGGTTCCTTCTGTCCCCTAGGACCCACGTTTTTCTACATAGGTTCTGATGCTGACCTCCTGTAGAAGGTTGCTCACAACTCTGTTGCAGGCTCAGAAGTGGCCCTTTCAACCCTCCAGAAATATGAGACTGGTGCAGTTCCAGGCACCCCACCTGACAGGACCTCACCTGGGCTTGGAGTCAGGGAATGGCGGGGGCGTCATCAACCTCAACACCTTTGACCCCGCACTGCCCAAGACGATGATGGAGTTCCTAGAGCAGGGAGAGGCCACTCTCTCAGTGGCAAGAAGGTAAATCAGCAGGCAGCTACAATGGCTGCCCTGCTACCGCCTCCCTCTTCCCACCTCCATCCCTGCCCTGGGAAACAGAACCAGCTGGTAGCTCTTTCAGAGGTGAGCAGGGTGACTCTACCTTTCCTTTCTCATCTCTTCTTTTAGTGGAGAGCCTTAGAAATCTTGTATGACAACACCCTCGGGCCCAGGGATGGTGATTAACTGTTTCAAGGCCATACATTCAGTGGTGGAGCCAGTACTCTGCTTCATCATCCTGCCTTCCCCAGGGATTAAGTTTCTGTCTGCCTGAGAAGTCTGGAATCTGGGATCCTAGGAGACATCTTGGGAAGCCTGGGGGGAGTCTTTGGACGCTTAGCTCCTTAGAAGAGAGAACTGTAAAAAGGTGTTCTTAGGGGCGCCTGGGTGGCTCAGTGGGTTAAAGCCTCTGCCTTCGGCTCAGGTCATGATCCCAGGGTCCTGGGATAGAGCCCCACATCGGGCTCTCTGCTCAGCGGGGAGCCTGCTTCCTCCTCTCTCTCTGCCTGCTTCTCTACCTGCTTGTGATCTCCATCTGTCAAATAAATAAATAAAATCTTTAAAAAAAAAAAAAGGTGTTCTTAGAGATGGTCCTTGGGTTTGGGCTAGATAAGGTAGGGACTTACTTGAAGTCAGGAGCCATTTGAAATCTGATGAACAGTAAATGTATTAAACTGGCAAAAATGCAAGTGTTTGACAGCTCACAGTATTGGTAATAGTATATTTCCAGGGGCACCTGGGTGACTCAGTCATTGAGCATCTGCCTTCACCTTGGGTCATGATCCCAGAGTCCTGGGATCAAGCCCCGCGTCGGCCTGCTTCTCTCTTTCCCACTCCCCCTGCTTGTGTTCCCTCTCTGTCTCTCTTTCCGTAAAACAAATAAAATCTTTTAAAAAAACCAAAAACCAGGGCACCTGGATGGCTCAGTGGGTTAAGCCTCTGCCTTCGGCTCAGGTCATGATTCCAGGGTCCTGGGATCAAGCCCCACATCAGGCTCTCTGCTCAGCGGAGAGCCTGCCTCTCTGCCCACTTGTGATCTTTAAAAAAGAAAAAAACCCAAAACAGTATGTTTCTAATACTGTCATAGTCTCACAAGATTGGAAACTACTTCCATGACTTCATCAGGTAATTGGGTCTACCTGTACTGTGCAGGTATATACAGTCCTATCAAAAAAGGGGAAAGGTCTATGCTGTTATGGAGAGATCTCCAAAAAAATACGTATTTTCTCTAAAAGGTGTATTTAGTGTGCGGTCATTTGCGTAAGAAAGGACAGGAGGAGAAGAGGATGTGAAGAGCTACAGGGGCCACGGTAGCTGTGACCAAGGGTGGAGAAGGGGCAGAAGAGAGGCCTTTCCAGTCTTCTCATGTGCACCTTTTGAATTGTATTACCTAATGGGGAAAAGGAAATCAACACTGGATAAAAAATAAATAGCACTCTAATATCAAAGGATAATACCTGGGTTTGGTTTCTACACTGATTGTGATGGTTGATAGATCTAGAAAATCCATTTGATAAAGCGAAACTTGTAGCTGCTGCAGTGCCTCCCCAGCATGCCCAGTGGTTGTTGGCCTGCTCCTATCCAGTCCCTCTCTCCTGCTCTGATCTCTGCAGAGCCCTGACTGCCCAGTTGCCAGTCTTACCACGGTCAGAGGTGACCTTCCTGGCCCCAGTCACACGGCCAGACAAGGTGGTATGTGTGGGAATGAATTATGTGGACCACTGCAAAGAGCAGAACGTTCCAGTGCCGAAGGAGCCCATCATCTTCAGCAAGTTTGCCAGCTCCATCGTGGGGCCCTACGATGAGGTCATCCTCCCGCCAGAGAGCCAGGTCAGTGCCTCCTCATAGGCCCCCAGTCACCGGCCCATCATGGGGTGCTCAGCACTCAGCAGCCAGCCTAAAGGAGCTACCTGTTGCTTAGTAGTGTGTTCAGCAGAAACTACAGGGGGTTATACTGTGTAAGGCTGGACTCGGGGGGGGAAAAAAAAAGTAAACATATTTTTTACTGATTGCAAAAATAATACACTTTAATTGTAGAAAAATAATAAAATTCAGGATGCATCTTCTAGGAGTAAATACAGTGTCCTACATGACCATAATAACCACTGTCACCACTAAGGAAATTAACAGGAATAATACCTCATATATAGTCCAATTGGGAATATACCCAGTTGCCCCCAAAGATGATAATTTGGATTCTGTTTTATTTTTTTATTTGTTGAACCAGGATCAGTCAAGGCCACACAGTGTACTTGGTTATGTCTCTTTAGTGCCTTTATTCTAGAACAGGGATCTGCAGACTTTCTCAAAGGGTCAGTCAGTAAATAATAGACTCTGAAGGCCACGGAGTCTGTTCCAACAAGTCGTCTTTGCCCCTGTTGTGTGAAAGCAGCTGTGGCTGATACATAAATGAGTAAATATGACTGTGTTCTAGGAAAGCGGTTTATAAAATCAGCCAGCAAGCTGGATCTGGCCCGTGGGCCATAGTTTACTGACTTTTGATATCAGACAATCCCCCTGCCCTTTTCTGTCTTTCATGACACTGACTTTTGGAAGAATCCTGGCAAGTTGCCTTAGTGTATCCCACACTCTGTTTCCTCATGTTTAGATGAGTTAAACATTTTTGTCAAGGATTCTACATACGTGTTAGATAATTGGGACTGCTGTAACAAAATACCGTGGACTGGGTGGCTCATAAACCACAGAACTTTATTTCTCATAGTACTAGAGGTGGGGGAAGTCTAGAATCAAGGTGCTGATACATATGGTGCTTGGGGAGAGCCTCTTCCTGGTTCACAGACGACTGTCTTCGCTGTTTTCTCACATGACAGAAGGGGCAAGGGCACTCTCTGGGATCTCTTTCATAAAGACACTACCCCTATTCATGAGAGCTTTGCTTTCATGACCTAGTTACTCCCCAAAGGCTCTACCTCCTGATATTATCACATTGAGAGTTAGGTTTCAACATATGAAATTCAGGGTTGAGGGGCACATTCAGTCTGAAGCAACAGATATACATTGCACCCCATTGGGAGGCTTATCAGATGGTGCTAAAGTTTGATCAATTGGTTTACTTAATGTTCACTAGATCTCATCGGAAAGGTACATTTCATTGGTAATTAATAAGCAGTCTACAGGGTAGGAATTTGAGACCCTGTGACTATCTTATTGTGCCACAGTTTTTCATCCAGGGATCCTCACCTGAATCCATTACTGTCTTGGGAGTTAGAAAAAGGCAATTTTTCTATCATGCTTTCTTCTGCTCCTATTAGGCTACCATTCTGTTAAGAAAAGCTTCCTCCCTTTTTTTTTTTTTATACTCCTGTCTTTAGTAGCACTGTATATTTGTTTTTCATTTTTATCCAGTATGTTGTAGACCATCACTTACATTCTTTTTGATAGCCAAATGGTCTCAGTTTAGCCAGTGGTGGTTGGCTTCAAGTTGGCCCTGGCCCTGTCACTTTTTGAATCCTTACTTTCTGACCAAGATAGTCCAGGCTCATTTTGTACTGTCTCAGACCTGGAATTAGCCATTTCCCCCAAGGAACCCAGTTCCATCTAGTGGGTAGCAATGCTGGAGACCAAGATCAGGTGTCAGCTGTGCTCAGAATAACTCTGGTTGTTACCATTAGAAAGAGCAAGCAGTTTGAAAGGCTGTTTTATCTTATAGTTGTATTATGCTGATTATGGGAAAGGCTGCACATGTTTTCCTTTTTCTGTGGCTGTGCCCATTTCTTTTCATTTGAGTTAATACCTAAAAGCAGTTAGGATGCTACTGGCACACAGTAGGATTAGCTGTTAGTACTCGATATTCATTTTTTGAAAGTATCGAGTGACTTGTGAATTCAGTGCCCAGACTCCTGTTGTCTTTCTTAAAAAAATTTACCTATAATCTCTACACCCACTGTGGGGCTTGAACTCACAGCCCCAAGATCAAGTCGCATGCTCTACCAGCTGAGCCCACCAGGCACTCCCCACAGTGGGAGCACAGCAGTGCCTACACACAATGGTGCTGCCTGCCACTGCCCACATTTATGGGTCTATAAACCATACCTCTCCCCTCATTTACTACATGTGGTTCATAGTGATTACAATTGTGGGCCCACAGCCAAGCCTCACTGTTAGAGACCTAGGCCCTGAAGCACGGTGTGCAGCCCCTCAGCATGGCAATACGCCCCAGAACCAGGCAGTTCACTGCTGCTTTCTCTACAGGAGGTGGACTGGGAGGTAGAGCTGGCCGTAGTCATTGGAAAGAAAGGCAAGCGCATCAAGGTAAGGTGGAAGAGGTGCCGTCTGTCTCTGGCATTGGGAAATGGTTGGCTACTACCTGCTCCCTGACTGCCTTACTCTTTGCCCATCCTTGGCTAGTTCTGGTGACTAACATGGGATAAAGGGATAAAGTCTTGGTTATGAGGGTTGGTGTCACCATGTTGATCTAACTTCCAATCTGACTAAATCCCCTGTCCCCTAAAGGCCACAGATGCCATGGCTCACGTGGCCGGCTTCACTGTGGCTCATGATGTAAGTGCTCGTGACTGGCAAATGAAACGCAATGGAAAGCAGTGGCTGCTGGGAAAAACCTTTGACACCTTCTGCCCCCTGGGCCCTGCCTTGGTGACCAAGGACAGTATCGCAGGTAGGTCTTGGATAGCCCACATGGTGACTCTTCCTGCTCTTGCATGCACAGATGAGAGTAAACAAAAAGCCACACTCAGGAAATTGGAATGTGGACTTGCCTTTTTCTGATTCCTTAGCAAGTTTCAACCTAGGCCACTAGTTCACAAGTTCTACAGGCCTCCTTCCACATCCCTTACTGCAGAGGTGGGAGAACTTCCTCTAGCTGCCACTATCCGTGAGAGTCTTTAAGTCAGAAAGCAGCAGAATTTGGCTCTCGAAAGCCCATGCCGTTCCCCAGTGGGGGAGAGGGAGAGCACCTGCACAGCCAGTGGTACCAGGGCAGCACCCATTCTAAGCAGCAAGGGCAAGGTGAGCCCGGAGGAAGGCCCATCACGAAGAGGGCAGTGCACAGCCATTTGGGTGGGGGTGTGCCCACACACCCCAGCTTTACATGCCCCCGTGCAGACACAGTGACGTGATATTGTGTTCCAGCTGTTCTGAGGGGGGATGTGAGTGTATAAAGCAAAAAAGTTGAAGGTGCTCATTAACCAAGACACTGTTACAGGCAAGCTGTCCCCTGCCGTCAGGTGCAGGAGGCGCCGTGCCCATCTGGGTCGTTACCCTCTTGCAGTACAGATACCCAGTCGTTTCCATATCTGCAGTGGTCAGCCTCTGCTCTGGGTAGAGGAGGTGGGTTGGGAGGGTCTGGGACATTCTCTCCTTACCTACCCCAGTGACCACAGGCAGATGCTCTGCTAGGTGGTAGGTACAGGGAGACCTGAGGAGGCCAGTGTCCATATGGAAAGTTCCAGGGTAGGGAGTGCTGGGTGGGCATGAAGTGCCAGGAACACATCCAGTGAGACCTTTCACTGTGGTCACAAAGCCACACTGTGCCTTTGGTTTCTCAGTAAAGGGAGGGGTTCACAGGAAAACAACCCCAAGGTGGTGCTTTTACATTTTTCAGATCCACACAACTTAAAGATCTGTTGCCGAGTGAACGGGGAGGTGGTCCAGAGCAGCAATACCAACCAGATGGTGTTTAAGACAGAAGAGCTGATAGCCTGGATCTCCCAGTAAGTGGGATGGGGCCTTACTTCCCACTCCCCACCTGAGGCTGAGCTGAGCCTTCCAGCCCCAGTTCTGGCTCCCTCGGCTCCTGGTCTCAGCTGTCTCTTCTGCCCCAGGTTTGTTACTCTTTACCCAGGGGATATCATCCTGACTGGGACCCCCCCGGGTGTTGGTGCCTTCAGGAAACCTCCAGTCTTTCTCAAGGTAGGTTGACTAGAAGGTGGAAAAGGAACAAATACCCAGAATTCCTGCTAGGCTTATAAAATCCAGGCCAAAGGACTGATGGCCTCCTGTTTTACAGAAGGGGGATGAAGTCCAGTGTGAAATTGAAGAACTAGGCATCATCATCAACAAGGTGGTATAAGGGCTCTCCACACAGGCCCGGAACTTAAGAGGTGGGGCATCCATTCTCTCTCAGTGCCAGCAGCCTCTTCCAGGTAGAGGGAGAGGAGAGGAAGCTTGCTCTCCTCATCAATAAAATTTTCAGCCAAAACAGCCAGCTTGACTTTTGCTATAGTTCTTCTTCTTTTAGGGTTTCAGGGAACAAGACAGGGCCTTCTCACAAGGTGGGGAAGGGGAAAACATACCCCAAAAAAGACACTTCTGGGCTTGGGAAAAGACTTGTCCAGTCCCCTTGTTTAACACACCAAAGGATGGAAAATGCAAGAGACAGCAAGGGACAATGAAGCACAAACTATTTTATAGTTCAGGTAAGGGTATGCAGCCCCTTCAGTCTTCTGGCTCCAGGATACAGCTGTATTCTCGGGCTGAGAAGTCACCCCACAGTTCTAGCTACAGATGAACTGCCGGATGAACTGTTCCAGCTTTTCCTGATTTTCCCGACTGGTGAATGTAGGGGACAGGTAGAGCATGGGGCCTGCGGGGCTGGGCATCTGCTGTAGCACCTAGGCCACAGGGAAGGGGTGTGAGTGCTCTCCCTAGAGTCTATGCCTGTGCCCCAGCCAAATGCAAGGGAGACCTTGGGCCCCTTGGGCCTTGCATGCAAGTGCTGCCTCTTAAACCACTGTCTCATCCTATTCTCAAGTTTAGGAGACAAAAAGGACCAGGAAAACCATCCTACTACTCTACCCACCATACCTTTTCGAGCACTAGGTAAACCCCAGGGTGGGCACAGTTAGGCTTCTCTGGGCAGCCCCGTCGGGTTATAGGGATGGAGACAGGAGGATGGTGAAACTGGCTTCTCTTACCCCCAGGTCTCTGAAGGTCCAGACAGCACTGATGGCAAGATTTGGGTCTGCACACTCTGGAAGGAAGGGAGAAGTGAAGGCTATAAGACCCAGGTTTCTCTTGTGCTGAAAGAGGGAACTAGCCAAAGCTAGCTAGGGCTTGGACTAGTTGGAAAGACCCTCTTTTCTACAACCCTCCTTCCCAGAGTTGCAAGGTTACTGCCCAGCAGGGGGCAGCAGCCGCCAGCAAACCCTTCCCTGCCTCTGGGGAGCTTGGGCTGGCTGCCTGGGACTCACCAAAGAACCCTTCTTCCTGGGCAGTGGCCTGCAAGAATTGCAAGAGCTGCTTGGTGTAGCCGGACTCTGGGAGAAAGAAGAGGTAGGCCTGGGGCCCCTGCCCTGAGAGCGCTCAGCGTCCCTCTATGGCTGGCCAGGGAAGCATGGGCCTTACCCGTATCCGGCAGCTGTCCCTGGTGGAGAAAGGTGGCAGCCTGTGCAAAGGCCTGGAGCAGTGGGCTAAGCAGGCGGCAGAGGAAGAGGAAGAAGTCAGGGCAGCGTGACTGCTGGCTGAGCTGGAGGGGGACAGACCAGATGAGGGTAGCTCCGACTGCCTGCCTACCTCCCTCACCCCCAACACGGCTTCTCCCAACTTACCCTGAAGTACCGGCCCTCAGCCTCCTCGAAGTCATCACTGTCACTATCAGTAAAGTCCCCACTCGGTTTCCACAGTAGCTTTGCACTTAAACGCTGCCGCCCTGTGTCACAGGCTGCCCGGGAGCCTGGGGTCTGAGGGCCATGGGAGCCATTGGTCCCTGACAGGTTCAGCCCTGAGCCCCCCACTTCCCTAGACCAGGTACGTGGCAGACCAGGCACGTGGAGGTGAAACTAGTAAAAGCAGACCTAGGGAGCCCAAGAGGACACCCAAGGTCACGCCAGACCACAGCACCTGCTGAGCCAACTTGCAGGATAAGAGGAAGTGAGCACTGACCCTTAAGGGCCATAGTTCTGTGGGACAAGAACTGTAAGGGGTAGGAGCCTCCAGAGGACCTCGGAGGTCCAGTTGTCCAGTCCTGTCATGATAGAGCCGTTGAGATAAAGCCCAAAGCAGAGACTGGTGAAGGCAGCATTCAGGCCTCCCTGTCTGCCAGGTGAGGGGCACACCCACCCCCACAGCACGTTGGGGCAGCAGGAGCAGTCTGGGGCAGCTGTCACTCAGGGTGGGAAGAGGTGGCCAGGCCCCAGACCTGGGCTTTGTCTCTAGCTGCCCTGCCTACCTCCTCAGCAACCAGGAGCCCACACTGAATGAGACGGTCCAGCACTTCCTGACAGTAGCAGTAGGAAGATTGGCAGGGCTGAGGAAAAAAGCATTCATGTGGCCTCAGAACCAGGCAATAAGCAGAGGCCTGGTCAGAAGCAGGGCAAGGGAGACCTACTGCCATAGGAGGACTTAGGGGCCCATGCCTGCCCAGTCCTTCCCTATCTCCACAACTGAGAGGGGAGGCCCAGGACCATGAAGGGCTGGGGGGAGAGGCCTAACCTGCAGCAGCAGCAGGTCCTGGGGCAGCAAATGCAGCAGCAGCAGGATCTGGCGGTACAGCTCATTCTGGCTCAGCAGCTCAATGCCCTGTAGCTCCCAGGGCCCCTCAGGCGGCATTCTGCCCGCCAGCAGCCCCCGAACAGCACAGGCTAGGGAAGGAAAGGGCCAGGCACAAGGAGGGAACCCATTCATCTCACCCCGACTCATGTCCCACCCAGCCGAAGCCCTGGAGACTCACCACCCACAGCTTCACTCAGGAAGGCAGGCAGCAGCTCGGTGCTCAGGCGTGCCAGGCGTGTGAGGCCTGGGCCCGGGCGAGGAACCACCAGTAAGTCACCCTGATGGACGCGCAGCAGGGCCACATGTGCCCGGAGCAGGCTCAGCGTGTGCTGCACAAGGCACCTCAGCTGCCCTGAGAAGCCCACGTCAAAGCCACGCAGTAGTGTCTCCTCGGTCAGCCAGGAGAACTCCCCCAGGAGCTGGGACAGGAATACACCCTGGGGGGCAGGGCAGTACAGGAGCTGAGAAAGAGGGCCAAACCCTTCCCCCAGCCCCCTACCACCTTGTCCCCTACCTTCTGGTGCTTAAAGAGCAGCAGTGCCGCCATGATGGCTGTGCCCATCACTGCTGAGCTGGTCACGCTGGCTGGGGCCGGGGGTGGGAAATGCTGGTTAGGGCCCAAGGGCCAGAGGCCTAGTCCCTCCACCATCCCAGCAAGTCTTCCTGGTCAAAAACATTCCTCCCATACCCCCCTGGCAGCAGGGAGCTCATCTACCCATCTGCCCCCTGCACAGTGAACTCTCCACAGCTTAGCCAGCCCATGTACTCATCTAGTGGCTCCCTCGGATTCTCCCTGGCTGCCCTGCTTCCCAGAAGCAGGGAGGGTTCCAGTCTTCTTCACATGTCCCAAGTGGGCCATACAGGAATGGATGTCAGGTGCAGAGAAACCCATTTGGAATGGAGGGCCCCAAAGACTGGCTGACCCAGTAGGGAGACTACTCAGTAGTCTCCCCTAAAAGGACCAGACCTAGCTCCCCCTCACCATTCAGGACATGACGGCTCAACCTCCTGACCAGGAGCTGGTCCTCTTCCTTAAGTGCCAGAAGGGGCCCAGTTGCTGGAGTCCACTCCTGCTCCTTCTCAGTGTCTGGGACAACATTACTGGGACAGAGACACAATACAGGATTAAGGGACCAACCCTCAAAACAGTTGCAGGGAAGCCCAAAGCTTTCTCAAAGGGGAAGGTGTTTCCCCATCCCCACTCCCAAGGCAAGAGGTGGTTCATGTAATTCTAGCCCTTTCCAGATCCGTGTGCCATATCCCACAGTCAGATTACAGGCAAGGTGGGGTGCCTGGCTCTGTTTACATGACCCATGGATATCTGGAGAGGTAAGGCTGGAACTGGTGATGGTGGGTATAGGGGGAGAGGGTGTCAGCTCACAAGCTGGGGCTGAAGGGCTGCCTGCCTTGCCCCCAAGACCCACACACTCCCATGCCCCTACCATTGGCCCAGCACAATAGGCTGCAGCAGCTGCTCCAGGGTCTGCCTGCTGCCCCAGCAGCTTCTGGCGTTGATGGTGTATTCCTGCCCAGGACAAGACTCTTAGATAGCCTGCCCTGGCCCACCAATAAACCTACACACAGCCTCCCTGAGGTAGGCAAGGCCATCCCTGCAGGGGCTCTGAGGGCTAGGCCACCAGAAACCCCAGGACAGACCCCAGGTACTGCCAGCCCTCTCCAGCAGGCTGCGTACCTGTAGGGAGAAGGGCTGGGCTAAGTGCACACGGACACAGACCCTGGGGCTGCGGCTCCAGCTCCATAGGCTCTGCAGGACAGCCAGAGCTCCTGTCCACAACCCCAGTGGGACCAAGGCCTGCAGGGAGGGAGGGGCTGAGTGAGCAAACTGCCTGGGGGCACTATTTTCTGCTCTGCTTTATCTTGGGCCCAAGCTGGTCCATGATCATGACTTCTTCAAGCTCATTTTCTCGTCCATGACATAGGACAAATCCCTTTCTAACTGGGTCTTTAGAAGGTGAAATGACTGTTTAAGTATAAGGGCCTTGGCAAATGCCACAGGATGATGGCTGGAGTGGTAGAACTTTGCACTCTCCCCTTAACTCTAACCCTAAGGGGAGCTGGCCAGAGGACACAATAATGTGTCTCTTCTCTCGAGATGGTATCCACTTGGAGTCACCAGGGGCAGGACTCACGTGGTAAACATCACAAGGTGCATCTGGAACCAGGTCATAGGTGATAGCCACTGGCACTAGCATGGCATCTGGGATGACACCCACCTGGACAGCCTGGACCACCAGTCCCAGCCAGGTCTGGCCCAGGGCTGACAGCCGAGGCCCCTGGGCCCCAGGGGGCTCCTCCAGGAATATGAGCAAGGGCTGCCTGCTCGCCAACAGCTGCTCCATAGCCTGGAAGGGGGTTGGGAGAGGCAGGTATCAAGGCCAGAGCAGCAACAAGCCCCTGTACCCTGGTCTGAACCCACTGGTACCACTGGGGGCACTTACAGCATGGACCACAGCCCTTGCAAGGACCCCCTCAGAGCTATCCAGGGCGAGGTTGGCCTCTGGGGGCAAGAAAAGCCCCCCAAGCTTCTTTAGCAGAGCTCTGTGGGGCAGAAGGCAAAGCTTGATGAGAGAAGGGGCGCAGGAGATGAGCCCAGGCAGGAGGCTGGTGAGAGCCTCAGCCCACCAAGGCCAGCCTGGGTCCTGCCTGAACACCGTGAAGCCAGGCATGGCTCTAAGGCTCATAGCTGACCCTCCAGCTGAGTCCCACAGGCTGAGATGACAGAGAATCGGCAGCAGAAAAACCAGGAAGAGGGCCTCTGCGGAACTGCAACCAGCAAGCCCCGTACGCATCCCCACACACCCCTACCCCAGGCTGGGGACTTCTCCCCTGTATATCTAGAGGCACAAGGCTTTTACCTGAGGGTGGGGGAGCAGGTGCGGGGGTCCCAAACCACACGGAGCACACCCAGGCCTTGGGAGAGCAGCACAAAGGGCAGCAGGATCCCATCCAGGAGCGACTTGTGGGTAGAGAGAAAGACAAGCGGCAAGCCCTGCTTGGGGAGACCAGAGGGAAGTGCCAATCAACCCCCACCCTGAAGCTGCAGGAAGCTGAAACCCAGCACCTCCAGACCCAGGACAGCCCCAGAGGGAGGGAGGGTTCAGCTGAGCAGTTGTTTCTCTGAGCACATTTCCCAAAAGTAGAGGAGCTCTGTCAACAACTTTTAAGGTAATGCACTGACGTAATGGTTAAGACCATGATGAAAAGACGTTAGAGGGAGCCCCGAGGGAGCAAGACCGTGAGACACGAAGAGAAGGTCGTCAAAGAGCAGTGGATTTTTCCCACCAGCTGATGGGGCTGGTCCCAAGTTAGGACTTGGCCTAGCCTCTGCTCCTCTGTTCCCGCTATCCCCATCCCAATGGAGGGCGGGCCTTACTGCCTGGGTGGCCTTGTGGACCATCTTCATCTGGCCCTTGTGGAGCTGCACGTTCAGGAAGACACAGTTCAGGAACCGCAGCAGTGCCCAGCTGAACAGCCTGGAGAGTGACACCCAGTCAGAGGTGTGGTCAGGGCCCCGCCCAGGAGGCTGGGCCCATGGCACCTCAGGAGGCTACCCAGCACTCCTGTGAGGCAAGTGCTAATACTGTCCCCACTTCGTAGAAGAAGCAAGTGAGGCTTGAGGTTATAGAAGCAGCTGAGTAGTAGTAGAGAAAGCTAAGAAGTGGTGATGCAGAGACTGGAAGGCAGGCCTGACACCAAAGCCCATGCCTATGAGGTGCTGTTATCCTCCCAAGACCTCACAGTACAACTGCCTCAAATCAGCTTCAGAGCATCTCCCTGCTTCCATTTACCCTAAAAGAAATTAGAGGATCAAGACTGTCCAGGCATAACCCAACCTGGTCTTTGGAAACTTCTGGGAAAGGTGAAATACAAAGGAAGGAGTTCGTGATACAAAATGGGGTTAACTGAAAGGGCCAAGTCACTGAGGAGGCACTCCCAGAGGCCCAACGGGAGGACTGGTGTTGAATGAGGACAGAAGCATAGACGCAAGTAGCACAGAGATGTAGGGGACAAGCAGCATGCCCTCGTCCGATGGCTTCTACTTCTCCATGAAGCATGAGATGGGGCCATCAGTTAACAGCAGGTAAATCTGAGAAGGAACAGTCTGGATCAGAGTCTCAGCAGATGCTGTGTGCCTCTGAAAATCTCACAAAGCAAACACATGACTGCTTAGGTGCAGAGAAGGCAAGTAGCTGGGTTCAAACAGAACCAGTGACTCCTTCCCAAGGGTGTTATCATCACGATGAGCCCTGGAATCAAAGCAAGGCCAAGAGAGAAGACAAGACAAGAAGGGGGCTGATGGCTGGTGTAAAGGTAGGTAAAGGGACTGGAAGTCTCAGCAAAGTGTAAGAATTGTCACATGGAAAGCTGGTCCAAGTTACCAACAACCTCTACTTCCTGTCCTAACTAAGCAGTTGACCACTGAGCACTTTCAAGACAGCTGTGCCTTCTTTGCCTCAGTGACTCATCTATAAGCTAAAGCTTTTGCAAATCTATGTTCCTGGCCCCAACCTCTTCTGAGCTCCAGATTCATGAGCAACTGCCTCTTGAGTGTTTCCACTGACCCATCAGGTATCTGAAACTCTATGTCCAAAATATCCTTTGTGGGCCAAACTCACTCCTCCCCAAGCCTGCCTCCTCCATCCACACCACCAGGTGCTCCGCCAAAACCCTGGCTTTCCCATGATTTCTCCCTTTTCCCCTCATTGCCCCCCCAACCTTCAATCCATCGTGACCCGCTAATTTCACATTGGTCTTTCAATCCATTTTTCCAACACCTACTGTCACCACCACATTCCTCATCATGGCATCTAACCTGGACTAACAAAACTTCCCAGATGGTCTTCTGTTCTCTACTCTTGATCCCAATTCACCTTGTTGGCATTTCCTGTTTAAAACTTTTCCATTGGTTTTCACTGCACTTAGAATTCAAACCCAAACTTTTTTTTTAAAGATTTTATTTATTTATTTGACAGACAGATATCACAAGTAGGCAGAGAGGTAGGCAGAGAGAGAGGAGGAAGCAGGCTTCCTGCCGAGCAGAGAGCCCGATGCGGGGCTCGATCCCAGGACCCCAGGATCATGACCTGAGCATGGGTTAAGGCAGTGGCTTTAACCCACTGAGCCACCCAGGCACCCCATCAAATCCAAATTTCTTTAATGGCCCTTCTTATCTTGTCCCTTCTACTCTCAGTTTTGTTTCCAACAGTTCTCTCCCTCACTCACCAGCTTCCAACCATAGCTTCATGAGCAAAAGTGGCCATTTCCTATGGCCATAGCTCGTGCTATTCTGTCTAGTAGGACAGTTCCCTCCATCCTTGCCCCCACAAGTTTGGCTCCTTTCCCTTTTGTCCCTGTCTTACAAATCTCTTGCTCCCCTCACACCTATTTTCAATCTTAACCCTTGTTCTGCCCTTCTTGCAGCCATATGTTTATTCTGCCCTGTGCAACCCCTCATTTTCCAGGAACAAGGCCTTGCATCTAAAAGGAGCTCAGACCTGTGCCTGATGAGTGCAGGAGAGAGCATGGGTGCCTATAAGATGGGGGAACCAGCCACCTCGCCTCTCTCCACAGCAAACTGATCTGGGGAGAGGAGGAAGGATGGAGAGGGAAATGGAGTCTGGGCCACAACCAGGGTGGTGGTTCCTAGGGTGACCCTTAAGCCCCTATCTCAGGACAGACAGATAACACCAGGTCAGCAATGATAAGAACCTGGGCTCAGATCAAAGCCTCACCCCATACCTGACTGGTCCCATCAAGGAGCCAGCTGTCCTTGAAAGAACCCACAATGTCCAGATCCGGGTCTTTCTTCAGGCTCTCTGGGAAACACACCATCCAACTTCCAGGAGGGGAATCCAGTCTTTCCCCAAATGTAGCCAATACCCGCTCTCCAGAAGGGCAGAGTCCCCAGCCCAGAAAAGAGCATCCCTCAGCACAGAGTTACCTGAGCAGGAAGGGATGGAGTGGAGCCTGGATATGGCCCAAGATGCGCTGTACCTCTTTCTTCACAAGTCCTGGTACCTGGCCTTCCCCAGCCCCTCCTGGGGCCCTCCCTGAGATGACATTCTGCACCCTGTGGAGTGAGGGGGAGTGGTGTCAGGCTGGGGCAAGCCTAAAATCCCTCAGGTAACTTCCCTCAGCACCACAGCATCCCCAGAACACAGACTCCAGTATTTATGCTCCATCTTTAAGGAAGGGCCCCAGGCAAAGCTAACAGTCTAAAAGCCAGCCCACCAAACCACCCCTGCCTAGAACATTGATCATCCCATCCCTTTGGCATCTCAAAAGTGCCAGCCAGATTCCAACCCCTGCTTCCTCACCCAGTGCTTTCCATGATCTTCTGTGGGGCATCCTGACAGGGTGGTATGTGCTGCTCCAGTGACCATAAGAAATAGCAGAGCCTCCGAACCAGCCAGCCCCGAAACCTGGACAAACCCCCAGGGTAGGGAGGGTGGTGATCTTTCAGAGGGCCCATACCCCACTAGGGTCTACAGAGAGCATTCTACCATGAAGGGATCATACCTGAATCCCATGGCCTGGGAACACATGAACTTGGCTTATCATGAAGCAAGAAGCAGCAGCAACTGCCCATCTGTGCCCCATTCCCTCCCCTCTCCCTGAGTAGGATACAGATTTAGGGCCTAACACACAGTGGGCAATCCATAAATGCTCACAGAAGAAATTTCAGGAGAGCTCCAAGCCCGCCTCTCCTCACCTGTGGGTATGGGGCAGGGGGCAAGGGCCCTTCTTTTTCCACCAGAGGAAAAAATAATGACACCACAGGATAGGCCCCCCACAGCTCTGCACCCCAGGACCCTGCCCACCACCCTCCCCTACCTCCCAGTTCTAACTACCTGGTGTTCTCCTCCTTCACCAGGATCACATTGCAGAAGCCTAGATCCATTATGCTTCTGTGGAAGAGGGACTCCTGCAGGAGAGGGGCCAGGGACAGCATGTCCTTGGGAGCCTTTGCAAACCAACAAAGGAAAGCACGCTGCCCCTGGTATATTCTGTAGGCTTTGCCTAATGGGAGTATTGAATATGCCAGGAGACAAAATTATAGTACAGCATTTCACTTCTCAGATCCCAAGACTCACTCAGGAGAAAGGGTCCCACAGTCAAAATGAAAATGCTGCATGTTGTACAGAATTCCCCTCTTGGAGAGTAGCATATAGTCTCTGAGAAGTTCTCTTTGTCAACAGCAGAGAACATGTAGCATGGATCTCTGCCTGTGCCCTGGGGCTCATCAGCATCAGCACATGGTATGGACTTA
This sequence comes from Mellivora capensis, assembly GCA_004024625.1. Classification (NCBI taxonomy): domain Eukaryota; kingdom Metazoa; phylum Chordata; class Mammalia; order Carnivora; family Mustelidae; genus Mellivora; species Mellivora capensis. Next base: position 4,115 of record PISX010002436.1, on the reverse strand, counting down.
TGAGGTCTTCAACCATGTGTTGAGTGCTGTGTGATTTTAAGTGATCAGTGTCCCCAGAACTGAACAGGATCCATGCAGGCTGGGCCAGACCTCAGCCCCCTGGCCATGCCCTATCTCCTCTCTCTGCACTACCCCGCCCAGCTCTTGAAGGCCTGGAAGCCAGCACTGACTCACAACACAACCAACACCAGTGCATCCATTCCCCTGAATGACAAGAGCACAGGCATGGGTGGAGGAGGGCTGAACATAAAGGAAGCTGCTTCCCAGGGCCATGGCTCCCATAGTCAATTTCCCCAAGTTTCCCTGGTGGGGCTTAGCCCTACCATCACTCACCCAGCTCTTGGGAGTGCAGGTTTGGCAGCAGCGACCCACAAAGGGGCGATATTTCCCCAGGAATGGGGTAACAGCCTCCAGCTTCATCCCAAAGCCTGAGGACCACAAGCCAGTCTAGAAAAAGGTCACAGGAAGAAATTAGAGGACTCAAAATCCTTGGCAGAGGGAAGGAGGCTCCAGAAGTGGGGGGCACAGAAGGGGAGGTGAGCAGACAGAGGGAATTTTAGGAATGGGAGGGGCCACACTACCTCCTGGCTGTTCTGGGTGTTCCTCTGCTGGGTTTGGAGTCTGGCTTCCAACATGGTAACCATGGGGGCCTATAAAATCTGGGAACTAGCCACTTCTGCCTCTTTCTCTCCAAAGGAACCCGACCTGGGGCGAGGAAGAAGGACGGAGGAAGAACTGGAGTTTGGGAAATAACCAGAAGTTCCCAGAGTGACCCCCACTGCCAAGTCCTCAACCCCAGGACAGACAACACCCAAGCCAGCAGTGGTGAGAAGCTGGGCTGGAAGCTAAAGGGAAGCTGGTTCAAATCAAAGCCCCACCCCATACCCGACAGATCCCACAAAGGAGCCAGCTGTCCTCAAAAGGTTTTAGTGTCCAGATCAGGGGCTCCCTCAGGCTAACATGAAGGGGATCAGCTGTCTTATCAGCAGCAGCCACTCTGCCATCTCACAGCACAGATGGGGGCTGTAATGAACAGAGACCCCTTCTGTCCACAGGGAAAGAACACGGCTGGATTGACAGGAAGAGCGCATCAGACTGCCAAAGAGGAACAGGACCATTGCCACAAGGCCACCACATCCTGCTTAGTGGCTGTTCTCCCTTGCAAAAGACAGCACTTTATCCATCCAAATCATTACAGGAATGTGAGTATAGGGTATGAAGTGGGTGAATAGCTGGAGGGTCAGAACACAGAGAAATGCCACACAGACCTGTTCCCAAGGAATGCTCATCTGATTGGGGACAAGAGATACTTTTCCAAAGTGGATCCCCTTTTACACAGTACTCTCCACAAAAGCTCCCAGTTGGTATCTCTTCAGGCCCTCCCTCCCACCACAATATTCCCCTGAACTAACAAACCCCCATCTTCCACAAAACAGCACTGAAACCCTCCCAGCCTAGAAACTGGATGCTAAAAACCCCTCTTACCTTGATTTCTCACCATGTCCCTGATGGGTAGGCTGATCTAATTATTTATGTTGCCCCACCACAAAATGCACATATCCTTCTCCCTTCCCCACCATCCCACCAAATTCTGTCCATGGCTCTAAATCCGTGATGTCTCTGAATCACCCTCTAGTTTTTTCCTCTCTTTCTTGGTTCCCCCAGCCCAAGCTTGCCAGGGCTAGGGTTTCATTTCCCCACATCATCTGAAAGTCTCCTGGGGCAAGGGCTGCAGTGGATACATCTCCATATGTGTAGCAGTCAGCCCTGCACAGAGAAGGGATCCAGGAAGTGCTAGATGAGACTATAACTTCCCCTCCCAGAATTCCTCTGGGTCTCTCCTCCTCTTCCCAATTAGCACAGTTTAGAACTATGAAGCCAAGAGGTAGGAAGATCGAAATTCCTACAGTGCACAAGCTCTGCTACTCATTCCAAATGCACTTCCTACTTTGAAAAACATCTCACAGCTCCATTCACAGACATTTGGCACAGAGTCCCCAAGCTGAGGCTGCAATTTGAGGGGTTCTGCCTCCTTTGCAAAGATGTCCGTCTGCTCCCCAGCCTCAACCACCGCTTTCAAAATCTAACCCCATTAGATCTGTGCTAACCATGAAGGGGTAACTCCCATTCACCAACTGAGTCAACTACTCCCAGCTTGTAAGATCCAGAGGTCAGTTCTGGGGTAGATCTTTCTAGTGCTCAAGTCCCCAAAATGGGGATCTCTGTTTGTAGCTCCTGCCTGGATGCCCCCTCCTCCCGGGACACTTACACCAGAGCTGGTAAACTGGCATCCCAAAGGCCAAATGTAGTTCATACATGTATTTTCTTTGGCCATACAATATTCTAAAACTTGATGAATTAACCTTACCATTTAAGACCAGTAGCGTGTTTTACTAGAAAAAGGGGTTTCCAGCTGTTGTTATTAAAAACAAAACAAGGGGCGCCTGGGTGGCTCAGCCATTAAGCAGCTGCCTTTGGATCAGGTCATGATCCCAGGGTCCTGCTCAGCGGGGAGCCTGCTTCTCCCTCTTCCACTCCCCCATCTTGTTTCCCTCTCTCCCTATCTCTCTCTGTCAAATAAATAAATAAAGTCTTTTTAGAAATTAAAAAAAAACAAAACAAAACTTGAGACCTGGCATCTCTGGCTTGCAGCCCCACCCCCCCAGGGCCTGGGCTGGCTAGGGACCCGCAGCACGTGCCTTTCCATCTGCCGCATCAACGACACCTGATGCCCACCCGAGTGCGCAGCGGAGTCTGCAGCACTTCGTCAAGAGCTAACATTCAAACCCGGTCCCTGTCCGGAATGTCTGTTCCCTACAGAGAACCTCGGCCAGAACATGGCGTGCCCGGGTGGGGGAGGGGGCGCTCGGAACTGGGGCCTCTCACCACACTCCTTGCCAGCGTTCCCTGAGGTGGCCCCAGAGAGAAGAAAAGGGGCCTGCACCGATGGCAGGGTTGAATGTCGGACGTGGACGCCTGCTCTGGGTCTAGGCTGACAGGGCTCCCCTGACGGACCCCACATAGGAACGCATTTGCTCAGCAGGCCCTGCAAGGTCGGCACTCCGTCCAACCCCCAAAAAGGTTGTCGGAGCTGGTTCCCAAACTGGGAAGCCCCCTGGACCATCCTGGGCCTGGTCTGACCGGGTCCTGCGCGGGAGCAAACCCATGGTTCTCACCTCACACCCGCCGCCAACTCCCGCCAAAGCAGCTGCCAGTGAGGCAGCCGGAAGGCACGAAGGCACGGGCCGACGGGCTCTGCGTTCCCGGCTTTCGAAAGCCCCGTTTAACCAATTGGGACACGCGCTGGGCTCGAAGCCCCGCCCCTTGGCGCCCCGCACCACGCAGCTCCGTGCGCTGCGTGACCACGTGACCCTTGTTGCGGTGGCCCCGCCCCGCCCCCAGCTGACTGCATGCAGAGCACGGTCATGTAGGTCCACAGCGGGCTGTGTGCTGGGCCCTGTTCGCCCTCCCAGGCAGGTCGAGAGGTTTCATGGAGGTGTCCTTGAGACCTGGGGGTACCCGAAGTTTGAACAAGAATTCATGGGCAACCAGGTTCCAATGAAAGAGTTTCTTTCCCAGGATACACATGGCCTTCCAGCTGGAGTTCAGAGTTTGGCAAAATTCCGAGTTGGGAACATTTACAAAAGAGAGAATCATCAGGAGCTGGTTACAGATCATGGGAAAACAAGCCAGGCCTCCCCAGTGTCATTTCCCTCCTTGGTTAGAACTCTAGAGCATAGCCAGGGACGTGCGGCGATTACCAGGTTCCTGGGTTTCAGGCAACCCTGTGACCAGTGTGTTTATTGGTGTGGTTATTTGATTAATACCTGGGTCCTGTCTTGGCCCTAAGCTCCGGGTGAATGAAGACTGTACTGGTTCATTCATCTTTCGACTGTCCCCAACACATACCAGGGAAGCAGCAAGTAGCAGGCAAAACCATATAAAATAAGTGAGGAAAGGAACAACTTGCTGTGTTCCTGCGCTGCTCCCCCACCCCCCGCCCCGTGTAATCAGCTCCCTTGTTGCACAAAAGAATTCCATGGTTTCAGAACATTGTTGACACTGCATGAGTAAAACCACATGGAAGCCTGGCTGGGCAGGAGAGAAGGTGTCAC